>JAJOOS010011579.1:0-24477 GCA_029582725.1 Solanum chiquidenum | reverse complement strand
ACCGACCTCCAGAGGTCGGTATTGAATAGCGACCAAGCTTTTTCCGACCTAAGTTGGGATGTCGGTTTTAGGTCGGTATTTCAAGGAATACCGACCTCCGGAGGTCGGTATTTGTAGGTCGGTATTCACTATTTTTTTAGTAGTGTGGGCAATGCACAAAGTAAGGTAGGTATCATTTCTTCTCTCTATATCACCATTTATATTAAAGGAAAACTCTATACAGTAAGCTCCCTCTATACACGAGGTCCAGATTACTAGGGTCTATTATATGTAGTCTTATCCTGTATTTGTGCATGAGGTTGTCTCCACAACTCGAACATGTAACATATATATCACTATTTATATAGAACTTATTTTCCAAAAAGTATGTTACATAGGTAAAAATTTACTCATGCCGATGCCTATCTCATGATGTCTATTGTTCTTAATATGATATAAGAATCAAACTATGTTTATTCTCAATTAATCCAATTTTGGATCTTCATGTTATGTTGCTAATTCATGCTCCAAATGATCAGCTTTGGGACGTGCATCTGGGGTTGTTTAAGTATCCCCATATTGGTTTAGAAAATGATCTTTTTGTCCATGTATTGTCACGACCCAGACCGTCATGATTGGCACCCACACTAACCCTCCGGTGGGAGAACCATTACTACACCCCAAGCTAAACAACTTAACCAAAAACTAAGGCATTTGAAGATACGGAAGCATGTTTAAATGTCTAAGAAAAGAAAAATAAGGAGTTCCCATAAACTCCAACAAAAGTCTAACAAAACATATGCAGAAATACCTAGAATCTGAAAGTCAATGTACCAAAACTCTAACAAGGATCATAAGTATAAGGAAATGGGTACAACCCAATTAAACATAAGAAAATCTAAAGTACTAGTCTAAGTCTGAAGATGTGGACGTAAATGAAAAGAGAACTCATGGCAGCCCGAAAGAACTGGCTCACTCTTGAGTTCGATGACGATCACTGATCTTCTAGTCGAGGCCTGTCAATTGCCGCCTGAAAATGCCCTCTACTCAACAAAGAATATCAATTATCACTTACGAACATGCATATGCCGGTACATGGAAACCGATCACAGTTAGTGTGTAGGAACGTAACACCCGATCCATTCAACAAGCCACAATCACAATCACAATGTACATTCTCATAATCATACAATCAAGTCATGATTCATGGCATATAATTATTCAATCATCCTCATTTACGATTAGTGTGATCAATAATACAACATTCACATACATACATGCAGCATAATGAAGTAATTACAAATACGTATCACACCAACATGAAATAACAATCATCACCTACCTCGAACAAAGCTTGAATCCCCTAAGAAACTTGATTCTTCCCTTTCTGGATTCTTTCCGTTTGTTCTTGGTCTACAAACAATCAATATAACACGGGAATTAATAAACGATTTCTAATTACCCAGATTCAAATCAACACTATCAACCCTATATTAACCCCATGATCACAATATCTTAATAAGGGCTTTTCCCCACCATCCAAACAGCTCCAAAACCTTTCCCCAACAATAATCACCCAAGAAACTAAGTTCTATGGATCAAAAAATGGATTTGGGGAGTGAAAACCTTACCTTTAACCTCAAGAATGGTGGAAAACTGTTAAGAAAACACATGGGGTCGTTCCTTATCTCTCAAAGTTGAAAAGTGTAGAATAAAATGTATTTGGGGTTTATTATCGACTTAAGTCGCGTCGGTCCAACCACAGCGGTCCTCACCCCGCTACAGCGTCCCCGCCCTGGCGGAAAATTCCTGCCTTAGCGGCTTGCACGGAAACAGTGAGCAAATTTAAGAATTTCCAAACCCCCATTTCACAACACACCTTTATCCCATGACACTCAGAACTACCCTCTCATGCTAAGAGAGATTTCAGGAGTTTTACTCACCGGAATTCAATTTCGTAAAGTCGTACGGGTTCCTTAACGTCTTAGCTATGTACTGATGTAATCAAATTCATAATTAGATCTCCCATTTGTTACCAAATTTCCCTACACCTCACTGACTTTGATTTCCTCCAAATCTGAACTAGGCTGGGAAATTTCAAGTTACTACCAAAAAGTTTTTTGGCCCAAAAATTTTCCCCGTTGGCTTTTCTATAACGATGGAAAGCGTTTGTTACAATAGATACCAATTTACCCATCACTTGTCCCTGAGTGACAACTAGGAAAAAACAGACTAAAGCAAGAGTAGAGTAGCACATGAATCGATGAACAACTGGGATACTTGTCTCGCATGTCCTTCTAGGTTTCCCAAGTAGCTTCCTGAACTAGAAGATGCTTCCATTGAACTTTCACGGACTTAATCTCCTTGGTCCTCAGCTTTCGGACATCATGATCAATAATTGCAATCGGTTCCTCCTCATACTGAAGGTCTTTGTCTAACACAAATGAGTCTCATTTTATGATGTAATCCCCATCAGCATGATATCTCTTTAACATGGACATATGAAACACCGGATGAACTCCTAATAGCTTAAGAGGTAAAGTCAATCTATAAGCCATTAGCCCTACACAATTAAGAACCTCAAAGGGGCCAATGTATCGCGGACTTAGCTTGACCTTCTTGCCAAATCTCATTACCCCTTTCATAGGTGATACCTTAAGAAGAACTTTCTCCCAGTTTGAAATGCCATGTCTCTTACCTTATGGTCTGCATACTTCTTCTGTCTACTTTGGGCTGCTAAAAGCTTTGCTTGAATACTCCTCACTTTATCTTGAGCATCCTTCACTAAATCAACCCCCAAAGGTTTCACAGCTCCAGTCTCAAACCATCCTATGGGTGATCTATATCCCCTCCCATAGAGTGCCTCAAACAGTGCCATATATATGCTGGAGTGATAACTATTATTATAGGAGAACTCACACAACGAAAGGAACTTGTCCGAATGCCCTCCAAAATCAATCACACATGCCCTTAACATGTCCTCTAACACTTGAATGGTCCTTTATGATTGTCCGACCGTCTGTGGATGGAAAGTTGTACTCAAAGTGAGTTGTGTGCCTAATTCCTCATGTAATTTCCTCCAAAACTTGGAGGTGAACTGCGTACCACGGTCTGTGATGATATAAAGGGGCACCCCGTGCAGCCTTACTATCTCATTTATATAAACCTTCGTCAATTGTTGAGCATTATAATCTATTCTGAAAGGAATAAAATAGGCTGACTTAGTCAATCGGTCAACCACTACCCAAATAGAATCAAACTTCCCCAAAGTCTTGGGAAGACCAACCACAAAATCCATAGCTATCCTTTCTCACTTCCATTCTGAAGTTGGCATTCTCAAAAGCAACCTTGCATGCCTTTGATGTTCATACTTTACTTGTTGGCAATTTTTACACTTAGCCACAAACTCCGCTATATCTTTCTTCATGCCAGGCAACCAATAAATTCATTTCATATCTTGGAACATCTTGGTCACACCCGGATGAATGGAATATCGCGAACCATGGGATTCTGTCAACAATTCTTGAATCAAGTCGTCCACTCTAGGAACACAAATCCTTCCTTTAAAACTAAGCACACCCTTCACATCAAGAGTGGTGTCTTGTGCCTTGTTAGACACTGCCTTATTTCTGAGCTCTTTCAAATTCTCATCCTCAAACTGTTGGCTTTTATCTCCTCAATAAATGTGGCCCTTATTTCAATGCCATCTAACACCCCACATTTTGTTGAGATGCCCAACTACATGAATTTATACTCCAAGGTATGATTTCCTTAGCCAAAGGTCGCTTAGTTATACTAAAGCAAGCCAAACTACCCATACTCACTACCTTTCGACTTAGTGCGTCCGCTACTACATTAGCCTTCCCCAAATGATATTGGATGGTCACATCATAATCCTTGAGTAACTCTATCCACCTTCGCTGTCTCAAATTCAGATCCTTTTGAGTGAATACATGTTGTAGACTGGGATGATCAGTAAACACCTCACACTTAACACCATAAAGATAATACCGCCAGATCTTAAGAGAAAACACTACCGCTGCCAACTCCAAATCATATGTTGGATAATTCCTCTCATGCACCTTCAACTGTCGTGATGCATAAGTTATAAGATTCTTATATTGCATTAACACAGCACCCAAACCCAAATATGAAGCATCACAATAAACTATAAAATATTTACCTTCCATCGGTAGTGCTAGAATAAGTGTTGTGGTCAAAAGAGTCTTGAGCTTTTGGAAGCTCTCCTCGCATTTTTCAGTCTATTCAAAAGGTAC
Source organism: Solanum chiquidenum (assembly GCA_029582725.1). Lineage (NCBI taxonomy): Eukaryota > Viridiplantae > Streptophyta > Magnoliopsida > Solanales > Solanaceae > Solanum > Solanum chiquidenum. The sequence goes on along the minus strand of JAJOOS010011579.1, from coordinate 20,221 downwards.
CTCCTTCTTGGCCAAGTTTTTCAGATGTGTGGCAATAGAAGCAAAGTTTTTCACAAACCGACGATAGTAGCTAGCGAGCCCCACAAAACTTCTAACTTTAGTCAAAGAGCTAGGCCGAACCCAATTCTTAACTACTTCAATCTTTTGGGGATCTACCATTACCCTTTATTTTGAAACCACATGCCCCAAAAAGGAAACCAAATTCAACCAAAACTCACACTTGGAAAATTAAACATACAAATTTTGTTTCCCAAGAACACCCAGAACAATACGAAGATGGTCAACATGCTCTTCCCCACTCTTCGAATAAACCAAAATATCATCAATAAAGACTATAACAAACGAATCAAGAAATGGTTTGAACACATCATTCATCAAACTCATAAAAGTTGCAGGCGCATTTGTCAACCCAAACGACATGACTAGAAACTCGTAGTGCCCATAGCAGATCCTAAACGCTGTCTTGGGCACATCCTCAGTCCTAATCTTTAACTAATGGTAACCATACCTTAAATCAATCTTAGAGAAAACTGATGCACCCTCCAATTGGTCAAACAGATCATCTATCCGAGGTAATGGGTAGTTGTTCCGAATGGTGACATTATTCAATTGCCGATAATCTATACACATTATCATACTACCTTTCTTTTTCTTAACAAATAAAATTGGAGCACCCCACGGTGAAGCACTAGGACGGATAAATCCCTCATCAAGATGTTCTTGGCTTTGAGCCTTAAGCTCTCTTAATTCTGTCGGAGCCATACAATACAAATGGATGGAAATGGGGTGGGTACCAGGTTCTAAATCAATGCAAAAATCTATATCTCTGTCCGGAGGCATACCAGGTAAATCAGTAGGAAACACTTCTCTAAATTCTGACACCACTGGAATAGACTCAATAGAGGGGCGATTGAACCTCAATGTCCCGAATATGAGCCAAATAAGCCAAACAACCCTGCCCTACCAGTTTCCTAGCCCGAATAGAGGATATGATCTTAGTTTGCTTAGGTTTGTACACCCCTTCCCAGAATTTCTAGAGTCACATACTTAGTATTACAATTAAGCACAACATAATAAGGGGACAACCAAGTCGTGTCTAAGATTATATCAAAGTCAGTCATATCCAAAATCACCAAATTAGCCCAAGTTTGAAAATCCATAAACAAAATAGGACAAACACGACAGACATTGGTGACTATGACAGACTGTCCAACTAGGGTAGAAACATGGATGGGGGGCATCAAGTATATCACAAATCATAGAAAATTCTGAGGCATATTGCACGGACACATAAGAATAAGTAGACCCGGATCAAATAACACATTAGCCATCCGATCAGAGAAAAGAATAGTACATGTGATCATTGCATCCGACGCCTCCACATCGGTCTTACCCAGAAAGGCATAACATTAAGCCCTGTCATCATGACGGGTGACCTCCCTTACTGGTTGTACTGTACCTCTGCCTACGCTACCATTTCCCCTACCTCCACGACCTTTTTGATATCCTCCTCGCCCATCTTGTGGACGCTCTCGACAATTATTACCATTTCCCGCAGGTACCACTACTCTAGTCTAATGCTGCGTGGAATCCATCATGCGTAGGTAGGGACAATCTTTCATCATATGCCCAGGTTCCCCACAATTATAGCAAGTACGATAAAAAAAAAAGGCATGTTGCCCGCCGAAGGTGCGACTCCCTGGCTATCCTGAATCAAATTTTGAGGTAAAGTCCCTAAGTAATTACCTGTAGAAGCGAGCATGTCATACTGAATTGGCTGGGTTGCAAATGTCTACCTTCCTGAACCTCTGGAGTAAGAACTCTGAAAGTTACTTGAATTCTTGGCTTTCTTAGCCAATGCCTTAGCCTGGCAGTCTCGCCTCACCCCCTCTAGTTTCTTCACAAAATATGTTACCTCATTGAAGCTTTTTCCTGTAGAGGTCAAATGAATAGACAATACCTGCAACTCAGAATTTAGTCCCATAACAAATAGACGAATCCTTTATTCTTCAGTAGTCTCCAATTGCGTAGCATATCTAGACAAAGTGTCACGCCTAGAGCCTACACCCTGGGTAGGACTGACACTCGAGAACCATTGCTTGAACCAAGCGAACCCTTGGCCTGGCTTACTTACTCAGTGGAAGACTTAAGCATAAGAGATATAGCTCACGCAATAACTTAAAAGAAAAATATTTAGCCAAAATGGCAACCCAAGTCTTAAACGTATACAACTGAAATGAATAAGACTAAAGAACTAATATTATCTATCTATAAAACCTCTAAAATAAGGAGGGATGTCGGGAAAAGACCCCCGATCATCCTAAACACTAAAAACTAGAAAGCAAATGATAAAAGAGTCCTCCGGAATGCAAGGAGGCTCACCAACTGACTTTGAGTGCTGAACTTGATCAATGAGACGCTGGATGCTGATCCTGGTTAACTGTGTCTGCATCATAAGATGATGCAGGCCAACTGGCATCAATACATTAAATGTATGAGTATGCGAGTTGGAATGCTAAACAACACATAGGCTTGAAAAGAATCTAAAGAAACACTTACCCTGGCTCTTCTCAACTCATGAATATCTTAACTCGAAATAAAGCAATGAAACACATGCATTATATGAAAAGCTTTATAAAACAGTAAAAGCAACTTAGTTCATTAAAGAAAATGCAATAGCAAACTCAACTTTACTCATATACAGAGTAATATAGTTTAGGTGGGAGTTTCTCTAACCGACAACCACCACTATGAGCCTAAGTGGTGATACAACGTCTTTTGACATACTGCTAGAACGGTCCTATACTTTGCCATCATATAGAACCTACTTGACTTAGTGAATCCACTAAGTTAACTTATGTGATCATCTAAAAAGTATGACCCAATAATACCCATGATGGCTACATGGTTTATGGATACTTGAGTTAATATGAACTTGCATACCCATATCGGTGCTTAATACTACTCCCAAAAATATACTTAGCTCATATGTTTTAAAAACAAACTTCTTTCTTTGGTTTGAGATAATTACTCAAAACTTAGCTTAGAAACTCTCTTGGAATCGATGTTCCCTTTTTCTTGCTCAAATGTAAAAAAAACATTTATAAACTCTTTGGGAATACTTAGTTCCATTATAGCTTTTGAGAAATGAACTCAACTCTTTACTCTTTGCTCAACTTGAAACTTAAGTCTTAAAACAAAGTTAAACCATTTGTTAAAGACTTTTGAAAACTTTAAAAACTTTACTTTGACTTGCTTCTTAACTTCTAGACTTGACTCTTAACTTCTCTTCACTTTGATCCTAACTTTCCTTGAATTGGATTATGGATTCAAGGTTCATGATCTCATGTTTATGGATGATTTCATGATGTTTAGATGTACCTTAGAGTGTTGGAATCAACTACAAAGTATAGGTACATTGCTAAGGAACAAATACAAAAGATTGTGGAAGAAATAGGAAGAACTGACGACCTTGGCACTCTGAGAGGCGTGGGGTGCCAGAGCACAAATTTCAGAGCTGAAGTTGTGGCGCTCTGGCTGGCGCATCGCCCCAAAGCCTAAAGTTCAGAGTAACTTTTGTGGCACTCCAGGAGGCGCGACACCCCAGCCCCTCCCCAGAAAACTCCGAACTTTCCTCTTCGTTTTTCAACACTAAACCCTCTAATTTCACTTGGTTCTTTCCCCAAAAACTTAGAATCATTAATACCCTTAATATACAATAGATTAAACTCGAAATTTTACCCCGGAAACATGAATCAAATCATCAAGAAACTTCAACAACACAACCCACAAGAATTCAACGAAACTTTGAACAATGCTCATCAAAAACTCAATTTCTAAACTTCAAAGACTTAAATTCGCTGAATTGAATCATGGTTGGCGCGTGGGAGAATTAACCCAACGCTATATGATCTCACATAACTTGTAGGGATCACCCCCGATGAATTCCACAAGCGATTCTTGAAGATCTTGACGATTCTTGCTCCTTCTCCTCTTTTCTCCTTTTGCGTTCTTTCTCCAAAAACCCTAGCGTGAAAATTCACTTTTCTAAAACTGACTAAAATCTGGTTTTACCCCAATTAATCTCCTAAAAATGAATTAGAATAATTAGGTAAGGAAAAGACTAAATTACCCTTCAAAAATCCGGATTAGACTTTCCTTAATCCAACAACCCAAATTCCAAAGGACGTAACTTACTCATACAGACTCGGAATCGTGAAAACTCGGCGGCGTTGGAAAGATCATTCCAAGAGATTTCCAAACATATCTGGAAGTACACCTAACTCATCCTGAGTTAGGAATTATGGTCTTTTGAAGTTGACCAAAACTTAACTTTTCCTAACTTAAACAAATTTCCAGATTTTCTTTTTTTTTTGAAAAATGACTATTTCCAGTTCTTAGCCTATTCCTAGCTATTTCAAAATGCGAGATGTTACAATATCTCCCCCTTGGGAATATTCGTCCTCTAATGAGATTACTCTTACTAGGGTAAAGGTGTAACATCAAGTTCAAACACCCAACAAGCAATTTCAACAAACAACATGCCAACTTGTAGATACATACTAAGAAATGGTTAGTACATAGTACCTTAATCTGGAATTCCTCTAGGTTCGAAGAGATGTGGATATCTCTTCTTCATACTATTCCACCAATAGACTTCTCTCAAGTCATGGTACATCTTGGTGGAACCCGGATGAATGGAATATCTGGAGCTATGAGCTTCCTCCATGATCCTCTCTTAGAGTCCATCCACCATTGGTACACACATCCTACCTTGATATCTCAATACACCATCTCCCCCTTATTCAAAAACTAATACTTTTTGCTTATGAACATTTGCCTTCAACTCAAGAAAAATAAGGTCTTGGTATTTCTTGCCTTTTACTTCTGACACTAATGATGATTCAGACCCATTCATTACCACTATTCCTCCTTCTGTGGAATCCATTAATCGAACTCCTAATCGTGCAAATCTATGCACCTCTTGTTCTAACTCTTTCTTACCTTCCTCAAAATGGTGGTACTACCCACAGACGACATGCTCAAAGCATCAGCAACAAAATTAGCCTTACCTGGGTGATAAAGAATACTCATGTGAGAATCCTTGAGTAATTCTAACCATCTCCTTTGCTTGAGATTAAGTTCTTTTTTAGTGAACACATATTGAAGGCTCTTGTGATTGGTGAACACATCCACATGAACACCATACAAATAATGACGCCATATCTTCAAGGTAAATACTACAGCAGCCAACTCTAAGTCATGAGTTGGGTAATTCTTTTCATGAACTTTCAACTGCCTGGAAGCATACGCTATAACTTTGCCATTCTGCATTAATACACAACCTAAACCAACTCTAGATGCATCACAATACACCACAAAACCTTGTGTACCTTCTGGTATGGTCAAAATTGGGGCAGTAGTCAGCCTCTTCTTCAATTCCTGAAAGCTTTTCTCACAAGCTTCAGACCATTGAAATTTCACTGTTTTCTGAGTCAACTTGGTCAAAGGAGACAAAATGGATAAGAACCCTTCTACAAACCTTCTCTAATAGTCTTCCAAACCCAAGAAACTCTTAATATCAGTTAGAGATGTGGGTCTACGCCGACACTGCACTACCTCTATCTTCTGAGTATCAACTCTAATTCCATCACCGGAAAATATGTGTCCCAAGAATGCCACCGACTCAAGCCAAAACTCACATTTCAAAAACTTATCATACAACTCCTTATCTTTCAAAGTCTGAAGAACTATTCTGAGATAACTAGCATGATCTTCTTCATTCCTTGAATAGATTAGTATGTCATCAATGAAGACGATAACAAACATATCTAAATAAGGTTTGAAAACTATATTCATAAGGTCCATGAACGTTGCAGGTGCATTAGTCAAACCGAACGATATAACCAGAAACTCATAATGACTATAACGGGTCCTAAATGCTATCTTGGGAATATCACACTCCCTTACTTTCGACTGATGGTAGCCAGATCTGAGGTCGATTTTTGAAAAACAAGAGGCACCCTGAAGTTGATTGAAAAAATTGTCAATTCTCTGAAGAGGATACTTGTTCTTGATGGTAACCTTGTTCAATTGGCAGTAGTCTATACACATCCTAATGGAATCATCTTTCTTTCTCACAAACAAGATCGGAGCGCCCCAAGGTGAGACATTTGGTCGAATAAAACCCTTATCTAGGAGATCTTTCAACTTCTCTTTAAGCTTTATCAACTCTGCTGGTGCTATTCTATATGGTGGAATAGAGATAGGACGAGTATCTGGAAGAACATCTATATCGAAGTCTATCTCTCTATCAGAAGGGGCTCCGGGTAGATCATCAGGAAAGACCTTTGGAAACTCTTTTACTATAGAAACTGACTGAATAAGAGGTATCTCAACACTAGTCATTAACTCAGACTAAGTGATAGACACACCCCTTAGGAACTAACTTTCTCGCCTTAAGGTACGAAATGAAACGACCCTTAGGCACTGCTGAACTACAACTCCACTTTATGACTGGCTCATTAGAAATCTGAAACTTGACAACTCGAGTTCTACAATCTATTGATGCATAACAGGCATGAATCTAGTCCATACCTAGAATGACATCAAACTACCATGTCTAACTCAATTAAATCAGCCATGGTGCTCTTGTGTTTGATGGAAACGGGACAATCACGATAAACTTTTTCTGCTAGAATAGAATCACCAACAGGTGTGGAAACACTAAATGGTTCACTAAGTTGCTCAGGAATACCATTAAAGGTCATAGCAACATAAGGAGTTACAAAAGATAAACTCGCTCCTGGATCTAGCAAGGCATAAATAGTAAAGTCAAAGACTTGAATCATACCAGTGACAAAATCTGGTGAATCCTCTTGCTCTCGACGACTGTTGATAGCATAAAAATAGTTTGTTCCTCCGCCAGTACCGGAAGTAGCCCCTCTAGGTACAACTCTGTATGGTGGAGAGCAACTGATGAAGATTGGGCTCTATAGCCCTAATTTCCACTACCTTGCCTATTCTTAGGAGACTCTCTCATAAAATGACACTCTTGTCCACACTTGAAGAAACTTGTCTGGCCATCACGACACTTACCTGAGTGGGTTCAACTACACCTAGCACATGCAGGAGCCTAGTTACTTCTTTGCGCCACACTACCTTGAGATTGGGTGGGTCTAGCTCTGAAGTTCTGTGAATTCTTACCATTATACTCATCTTTGTTTCTGGGTGCAGGTGCACTAGCAAATAATGGAGAAGGTCCCTTCTATTTCTATTAGAGGGATGACCGGTTGGCATTACTCTTTTGCTGCCTGAACTCGTTCCCTGATGTCTTAGCCCTCTTATTCTTATACTGGTCTCTATCCTTCAGCTTATCCTCCTCAACTTGTTGTACATGGATTATGAGCCTTGCTAGGTCCATATCCCCTATCAACATAACTTCCTTGCCTTCCTTGCTTGACTGACGAGACAACCCAGCAACAAATAAACTCATTCTACTCCTCATATCAGTAACCATCTCCAGAGCATAGCGGAAAAGTTGGGTGAACTTTAGACTGTACTCATGAACACTCATAGACTCCAGATTAAGGGTGAGAAACTCTCTTATCTTTGCCTCTCGCAACTCACGGGGAAAGAAACGTCCCATGAGAGCACTCTCAAACACAGCCCAACTCACTATTGGCACATCCTCAGCCCTATTTTTTTCCATTGGTCGAACCAGATTCTAGAGACACCCTTCATTTGGTATGGAGCTAGTTCCACCCTCTCCTCATCAGCAACACGCATCACATCAAATAACCTTTTCTGCTCCTCAATGAATTTCTCTGAATCCTCAGTGATACTTAAACCTGTAAAGCTTGGTGGGTTCATCCTTAAAAGCTCACGGATTCTTGAAGTATCATCCACTTCCTATCGATTATCTCTCTATCCAACTTGATAGGTCACAACTTGACTTAACATCTGGATAGCTTCAGGGAATTCAGCATGGGTGACCTCTCCTTAGGGTTGAACTTCTAGTGCATTAGGTACCCCTTGTTCCTCGACATTTTTCCTGACAGGACGACCTCTGATTGATCTTCGTGGAGGCATGATTGTCTGAATACACGCGCAAGCACAAATTAGAGGGAAACATTTTAGAGATCAAACTCTAACACACGAAATGAGTGTGAAAGAAGTGACATAGTTCCTAAATATTGTAGCCTTCTAACTATAGATGTGGCGGGATTCACACCGATAACTAGGACTCTACAGACACGGCTTCATAGACTCCTTAGGACTCTTGAACTCTGTGCTCTGATACCAAGTTTGTCACGCCCCGAGCCTACACCATGGGCGGGACTGGCACTCGAGAACCATTGCTGGCCCCAAGCAAAACCTTGGCCTGGCTTACTTACTCAGCGGAAGACTTGAATTGGATTATGGATTAAAGGTTCATGATCTCAGGTTTATGGATGATTTCATGATGTTTATATGTAACTGAGAGTGTTGGAATCAACTAGAAAGTATAGGTTGCTAAGGAACAACTACGAAAGATTGGGGAAGAAATGGGAAGAACAAGCGACCGTGGCGCTCTGAGAGCGCGGGGCACCAGAGCACAAATTTCAGAGCTGAAGTTGTGGTGCTCTGACCGGCGCGTCACCCCAGAGCGCAAATTTCAGAGTGACTTTTATGGCGCTCTGGGAGGCGCGGCGCCCTTCCCCCTCCCCAGAAAACTCCAAATTTTCCTCTTCGTTTTTCAACTCTAAGCCCTCTAATTTCACTTGGTTCTTTCCCCAAACCCTTAGAATCATTAATAACCTCAATATACAATAGATTCAAATCAAAATTTCACCCGGAAACATGAATCAAATCATCAAGAAACTTGAACAACACAACCCACAAGAATTCAACGAAACTTTCAACAATGTTCATCAAGAACTCAATTTCTAAACTTCAAAGACTTAAATTCGCTGAATTGAATCATGGTTGGCGCGTGGGCGAACTAACCCAATGCTATGTGATCTCACATACCTTGTAGGGATCACCCCGGATGAATTCTACAAGCGATTCTTGAAGATCTTGACGATTCTTGCTCCTTCTCCTCTTTTCTCCTTTTGCATTCTTTCTCCAAAACCTCTAGCGTGAAAAATCACTTTTCTAAAATTGACTAAAATCTGGTTTTACCCCAATTAATCTTCTTAAAACGAATTAGAATAATTAGGTAAGGAAAAGACTAAATTACCCTTCCAAAATCCGGATTAGACTTTCCTTAATCCAACAACCCAAATTCCAAAGGGCGTAACTTACTCATACAGAATCGGAATTGTGCAAACTCGGTGGCGTTGGATGGATCATTCCAAGATCTGTCCAACCATATCTGGAAGTACACGTAACTCATCATGAGCTAGGAGTTATGGCCATTTGAAGTTGACCAAAACTTAACTTTTCCTGACTTAAACAAATTTCCAGATTTTCAATCTTTTCAAAAATGACTATTTTCCTAGCTATTTCAAATTGCAAGATGTTACACAAAGCATGGAACTTAGCCTCATAAGCAGCCACAAATATACCACCTTGCTCCAAAGCCATGAACACATCCTTCTTACGATCTCTCAAAGTTTGGAGCACATATTTCTCCAAGAACAGAGCATGAAACTAGGTCCAAGTAAGTGGGGGTGAAACTGAAGATTTGCATTTTACATATGCTCTCCACCACTACTTAGCCTCACCTTGAAGTTAAAAGGTCACAAACTCCACGCCATGTTGATGGACAATCCCCAACTTATGAAGCCTCTCATAACAATATAGGATGAACTCATATGCGTCCTCACTCTCCTAACCATGGAACACCGGTCGTTTCAACTTTAAGAACTTAGTCAACATCTCACGTTCGTTACCAGTCATAACAAGACCCAACAAAGGATGGAAGAAAGCATCAGTACCTACAGTTCCACCCACCTTGGGGACAGTGATAGCAATAGGAGGATTGGTGGGACCTTTAGTTGTTTAACAGAGGGAAGCACTCCAGGACCAACCAATCTTTTCAAGAATTACATAATCTGTTGAGCTAAAACTGGGTCTAAGAGAGGAATACTTGTAGTCTCAGCCTGCTCTTCTTCCTCTTGTCCAACATTCTCCTCATCCTCAACCTCAACATTCTCCTCTATCTCTTTATGATGTGCAAGAGGATTCTCATTTGTAGGAGCATCCCCAACCGGAGCTCCATCCCCAGCAGGTGCTACCCTTCCTTGGCCTCTACCCCTAGCTCTTCCTCTACCACTGCCTCGACCGCAACCTTTTGCTGCGGATTCCTCAGTTGGCGCACTGACAAAAGCTACGGGCCAGACACCGTTGAACCTAGTGTTAACCATATGCAGACAAAAGAGTAAATGATATTAGATACCAATTCGGATCGCCAAATACCAATTGAAACCAAGGTATAGCACGAATGAGACAAAGAAAATAGAGAGATTTTCTAAAGTCCTATAGCCTCTCGAAGAAAAGTACATATGTCTCCGTACCATTCCGTAAGACTTTACTAGACTCATTTTGGTACATCAAGATCAATGAACCTAGGGCTCTGATACCAACTTTGACACGACCCAGACCATCGTGATTGACATTCACACTAACCCTCCGGTGGGAGAACCATTTCTACACCCCAAGCTAAGAAAATTAACCAAAAACTAAGATATTTAAAGATACGGAAGCAGGTTTAAATGTCTAAGAAAGGAAAAATAGGGAGTTCCCAGAAACTCCAACAAAAGTCTAACAAAACAAATTCGGAAAGACAACCTAGAACCTAAAAGTCAATCTACCAAAACTCTAACAAAGATTATAAGTCTAAGGAAATGGGTACAACCCAATTAAACATAAGAAACTCTAAAGTACTAGTCTAAGTCCGAAGATGTGGACATAAACAAAAAGAGAACGTATGGCAGCCCGAAAGAACTGGCTCACCCTTGAATTCGATGACGATCACTAATCTTCTAGATGAGGTCATTCAATAGCCACGTGACGATGCCATGTACTCAACAAAGAAAGAGCGAGTGCAATATTAGTACACAACCACAGTTTACTGGTAGGATCACGCGGCTATCCCAACAGGCGAAACAAATATAAGTCATTACAAAATAATAAACATGCAAACACCGAACATATACAATATCAATTATCACTTACGAACAATGTAAAAATTCAGAATTCTCAAGATATACAGTTATGTCAAGTCAGTGGTCCTCTCATGGAACCCACACCCAAACAGTTAGTGTACCGGTAAGTGGTACCCCTTCCAAGTTAGTGTGTCCGGTTGTGACACTCGTTCCAATGCTTATGCTGATACGTGGCAACCGATCGCACTTAGTGTGTCGGAACGTAACACCCAATCCATTCAACAAACCACAATTACAATAACAATGTACATTCTCATAATAATACAATCAAGTCATGATTCATGGCATATAATTATTCAATCATCCTCATTTACGATTAGTGTGATCAATAATGCAACATTCGCATACATACATGCATCATAATGAAGTAATTACAAATACATATCACACCAACATGAAATCACAACTATCACCTACCTCGAACAAAGCTTGAATCCCTTAAGAAACTTGATTCTTCCCTTTCCGGATTCTTTCCGCTTGTTCTTGGTCTACAAACAATCAATATAACACGAGAATCAATAAACAATTTCTAATTACCCGAATTAAAATCAACACTATCAACTCTATATCAACCCCATGATCGCAATATCTTAATTAGGGTTTTCCCCCACCATCCAAACAGTTCCAAAACCTTTCCCCAGCAATAATCACCCAAGAAACTAAGTTCTATGGATCAAAATATGGATTCGGGGAGTGAAAACCTTACCTTTAGCCTCAAGAATGGTGGAAAACTGTCAAGAAACACCTGGGGTCGTTCCTTATCTCTCAAAGTCAAAAAGTGTAGAATAAAATGTATTTGGGGTTTATTATCGACTTAAGTCGCGTTGGTCCCACCACAGCGGTCCTCACCCCACTACAGCGTCCCCGCCCTGGCGGGAAAATCCCGCCTTAGCGGCTTTGCACGGAAACAGTGAGCAAATTTAAGAATTCCCAAACCCCCATTTCACAACATAACTTCATCCCATGACACTTAGAACTACCCTCTCATGCTAAGAGTGATTTCGGGAGTTCTACTAGCCCGAATTCAATTCCGTAAAGTCGTGCGGGTTCCTTAACGTCTTAGTTATGTACTCATGTAATCAAATTCATAATTAGATCTCCTATTTGTTACCAAATTTCCCTAGACCTCACTGACTTCGATTTCGTCCAAATATGGACTAGGTTAGGAAATTTCAAGTTACTACCAAAAAGTTTTCCGGCTCAAAAATTTTCCCCTTTGGCTTTTCTATAATGACGGAAACTAGTCGTTACATGTGTAGCCTAGGAAAATACCCAACAAACTTATAAGTTATATTTTAATATGGAGTTAGATTCAATAACCATCTTTTTAACATGTTATTGGAGTCGTCAAACCTATCACTATTCTTCATTTAACAATGTTGAACTCCATGCCATACTATTTTGTTCATGTCCCAGATGTTCGAATCTAAAAGAGTGAGGATGAATAATTGTTTCCTCATATGGTCCTAATCAGTCTTTGCCTTATAACATCCACTTCTAAGAAAACATAAATTTTCAACATACGTTCCTAATTATTTTCCAACGAGCTAATTGTTTTTACTCTTGCAGGTTACTTGAGTGGAACATGTTCAAGTATATGAAAAAAATCAGGTTAATCGTATCTTTAGAGGCTTGTTGTGTGGTCGTCAAACATACGGAGCTAAAAGACGGATTGTTACACCTCAAAGGATGTCTAAGAGATATAATTTTGCAATGGGTTTAACATTCCCTACTAGGCATGATTTCAAAGGAGGTTCAGTTTTATATCCCCTTTTATTTATTTACTACTTTTTGAATTTTAATTTATAAGGTAAGATAAGGATCTATTGCAAATCTTTCATCACTTCAACGCAACTTTAATTAAAAATATAAAACCTTCAAGAGGGTCCAAATCCATCAATTTTATTTGTTTATACGTTTAAAACATGACCTTTTTAAAAAAAATTATCATCTTTAAAGGCATTATTATAAGTATTTTTTTCATGTTCAACTAGAGAAAATGCTTTTTTGTCTGAAAAGGTCCAGAAAATGATCCCTTCTTTTAGTTTTAGTCGGAAGTTATTTTTCTTTAAGATTTTCTCAATTTTAACTTTAGGGCTGTGTTTGGTATGATTTAACTTTTTTCAAAAAAATTAGTCATCTTTTGATGTTTATTGACTGGTCAGAAAATAAACTTTTTAGAGAAAATATTTTCCAACCGAAGGAGCAAGAAAAATGACTGCTTCTCTAATTTTTAAGTCATTTTCCTTCACAATCATCTCCACTTTGAACATTATATCAATGCTTTAACGACATTCGGACATCACTATCACCCTTAACGTGTAAAGATCTCATCATACTTTCCGGTCTGTTAATATTTTTTATTAATCTTAAATAAAAGTTGTTTTTTTTATATAGAAAAGATATTAACTCTCCAACCAAATAATGAAGATAAAAATAGAATTCCTAAAACAAATTATTTTTCCAAAAACAAGAACACACCCATACCTTTTTCCTTATTAGTATTGTTATGGTTAGTTTCCTAATATTTGATCTTTCGATTTTAGTATTTGCATGTTGTCTCCTTGGCTCTGATTATATAACTACTATATTTTCTTTACATATATGAATTTTGGTATACTATACTTGAATGAGGATCTATCATAAACAATCTTTCTACCTTCTCAAGGTACGAACACCCTTCTTAGACCCCACTGGATATATATGTTGTTATAATATTTTTATTTTATTTTTATTTTTACTTTCAACGTTTAATGATCCAGAAGGGCTGAAAAATACAATACAAATATTTCAAAGGATGGTGAAGAGCTTTTTTGAAACCCTAAGCATGACAGGCAAATTAGATTTTTCAACTTCATCACAGTTAAACCGCGGAGATAGGATTTCAATAAGAAAAAAATGAAGAAACTACCCAACCAAAAGGCTTAATTGCCACTGCTGCTACTTCTTTGTGGCTTCCTCTTTCATTCCAAAATGTCTTCAATTTCTTCAAAGATGTCAAGACAAGAAGTCAGGTATGTATCAAACCTCTTCATAATAATGATAATTGTTTAGATAATTCGTTTAGTTGTTACAGTGAAATGTTATTATTGAGAATATAATGATAGAACATGATATTGATAACGGTTCCAAATAAAACTATGATATTATATTTAATTGACTGAGGTTATTTCGAAACAAGTTTCCCTACCTCCATGAGATAGTGCTCAGGTTTTGTATATTCTATCCTCTCCAGACTCCACTTTGTGGGATTACACATGATGTTGTTGTTATAGTATATTATAGGTGAAATATTGTGATAGGGCCAAGAATGATTGTCATAAAAAGGTATGATTGTACATATCTTTGCACTGAATATTTATTTTTAAAAAAAACAAAAAAAACTTTGCACTGGATATTCAATTTTTAATGCAATGAGCCAAACATCTGATAAAAAAAAGTAACTTTTACATTTTCAATCCCTATATAACTTGTTAACTAAATGACCCCTAAAAATACTCATATAGAAATTGACCTTTATCAATCCCTGTATAGATAATTATGTGAAATTTTCAAATATTTCAACAAATATCATAATTTTAAAATAAAAAATAGAATGAGTTCAATTTTAAGAATTTTTTAAAATACTAGTTTCACGGCACGTGTATATGTATATATAGTATACGATGTTGTAAAATAGAATTAATATTACTAATTTAATTTTTTTTGTTAATATTTATATATTAAAGAACATAGGACAAGTGCTTCTAAATGATTAATACAAATTGTCATAGAGTTACTTGTATTTTGAGATCAAAATGACCAGATATCATTGAAACATTTCAAAATACATTCAAAGTTTAAATACGGGGAGAAATTGAAATTTCTGTAGTAGTATTATTTTTTACTTTACTAAATTTTGTAAGCAAATCTAACCAACAAAATTTTAAAAAAATATCAATACAAAAAATGTCACCAATAGTCTTTCCTCTTGAGGTTATGAACATAAATTATGGACACCATTTAAGTATATTTTTTCTCTTAAATATTCATACTTGAACTTTAGTATATGCATGACACTAATAAGGATTACCTTAAATATTTGAATATTTTATCTTTATACATAATCTATTATTTACTTGTTGTCTAATGAAAGTATCTAGTATATTATAGAAGTTGTATCGTGATATAAAATATTAAAAATTTTAAATAATAAAAATTAATAGATGAATAAAATTTAAAGTATTATTTATAGAATCTTTAATTTGATTTAAGATTATTTTATGATCAATCACTATTTTCTTATCTATTTTATATAGATAGCAAGGAGTGTATCTTGTGACATACCATTTTCTCAAATTAAAATGAACACAAAATAACAGGAAATTCATACTTCAAAAACTTCATACTCAATATAAATATTTTAAAAAAAATATGGAACGATACATAGCCAATGAAGAAGGAAGACGAAAATATATGATCATGCTATATTCACTATAGTGTTCCATTTGATTAAAATATCTTGTCACCACCACTTTACTTTCTCCGTTCACTTTTACTTACATATCTATTAAAAAAAAATATTATCATGACTATATTATCATATTATAAGTAAAGTGAAAATCTATTTTTGAAATAGTGGAATTAACATCAGAACTAATGATTCAATAGACTACATTGATGCCCGTTGTTTTAGCAAAATTAAAACAAAATCCTTCATCGGAGGGTAACAAAATAATTTAAAAAAAGAAAGAAGAAATATCTTACCCAAATCATGTGACTATTTTCATATTTGTTTATTATTCTTGTCTTTCCCACAACTTTTCGTCACTGTTATCTCATGAAAATCGTAAGAAAAAATACGAGTGTTAATTTATGAATGATTTGCTACAATTTGTTCACCAACTCTTTCTTATGTAGTACTTCGAATTTTGTTGAACTTTGAACTTAATCAACTGTTGCAAATAACCCTGAGATTATTTAAGAAGAGTAGAAAACTTTAAAAAAAATTGTAGTTTAAAAGTGAGAGGAAGCCCCTCTATTTATAGCTAACAAATAGTAGTATGAATAGGTGTTAATTGTGCCTTATCAGAAAAGTTACAACCTTTCGAAAAAGTCACGACCTTTTGCAAAAGTCACAACTCATCGGAAAAGGCACAACCCTTTGGAAAAGTCAAAACCCTTTGAAAAAATCATAACCCTTCTGAAAAGTCAACACTCATTGAAAATGTCAAAACCCTTTGGAAAAGTCACAACTCTTTAATATGAAAGGGTATCTACTTTTAATATAATACAAATAATGAAATTAATAAATAAAATGAATTAAGTATTTTAAATTAGGGGTATTATAGTAATTTAACATTCAATCTAGGAGTTCATGCTTTTAAGGTAGTATAGATTAAGTTAAAATCTTGAATTTGATTGATTTGCTAATATTATGTTCCCATGTTGTATTATGTACATGTTTTGCTAGTCTTGGCATTAATTGTACATATATTGTTTTAATTGTAGAATTCTCATGTCTAGGATTAGAGAAATCAAGGATTGTATTGATGATTAAAATTGTTGAGTACATGTTCCTTATATAGGGAGAGAATTGTAGAGTCCTAAGTTAGCTATACTTAGATTCCTACCGCAATATATATTATTACTATAATAATAATGCAATTATAAATAATCAAATCCTAGTTGTAATATAATTCTACTCATAATCTAATCCTAGTCAACTTCTACTTGTACAAGAAGTAGAAGCCTATTCGATATAATTAAGTAGCATAATCCTAGTGTGACTTTAACTTCGTTGTACATGTTGATTGGACCAGGTTGTTTAACTTGTTCCATATCTTCAGTCTTCTTTTTTTTCAAAATTTCCCCTCAAGCTAGAGAGTGGAGGAACGGTTACTCCTATCTAGCTTCAAAAACCCAGCAAAAAATTTATTTTGTCAATGCTTCGGTATGAATGTGATGTCAAGTCGTTGCTAATGGTAGTTCATCTGCAGATTGATACGAGTAGTCCCACCAGTAAAAACTCTTAAGAGCAATATGATTATTCCTACTACAATTTTGACATGACTGAGTATTGTTTCTCTCATTCTTTCACTTGGGAAACTTTGATTGTTCGAAGAACCTAGCTAGTCCATATTGACTATTCTGAGAAGTTGTTCCCTGTCCAATAGACTTGAAATCTCTTTCTCTAGAGTTGAAGTTGTTGTTTCCCCTTTCCCTGCATCTTTGAGCAGAGAATACCATCTTGTGGCTTTGTTGTGGCACCTCTTCTTCATCTTCCCTTATATTAAAATTCGTGAGAGCATTAACAAATTGATTAAGGGTGGGATATGGTGTCTTACCTAACATGACATTTCTGAAGGTCTTGTATTTGAGATCTAAAGCTCTAGCAAAATTGATTACTTTGCTATCTTCATCCATAAGTTTGTGAATGGATGCAAGGCGACCACATATGCCTTTGAATTCCTTGATGTATCCATTAATATTTTTGGTTCCTAGCCTAACACTTTGTAGTCGTTGTTTAAGCTGAAACTCCTTATCTTTTATTGTTTGAAGATAAGTTTCTTTCAAGCATTCCCACATCTCCTTGGAAGTTGAGCAACCCACAATTAGGTACATGCTTTGTTCTGTCAAGGTGTCTAAGATCTAACTCCATAGCAATACATCTTTCTCCTCACAGTCATCAATGTTGCCACTATCTTTTGCATCCTTCTCAATGGCTACAAGTTTTCCAATAGTCTATCTAGTGGAACAACTATTTTTAGTACGTTCATTCTCTGTGATGGATAGGTTAGTCTCATCACATGAATCAATTGGGATATTTGTTTCCTCCATATGTGGTAGTTTAATAGAGCAAGCGATAATGAGTTGGTAGTGTTGGTAGAGGGTGCCATTGCAATTGAACGTGTGGTTTTTTTTTATCAATACTTAGAGAGTGGAAGAGCATTTAAGCTCTGATACCATGAAGAATCCTCACGTCTAGGATTAGAGATATCAAGGATTGTATTGATGATTAAATTTTTTGAGTACATGCTTCTTATAAAGAGAGAGAATTGTAGAGTCCTAAGTTAGTTATACTTATAGTCCTACTACAATACATATTACTACTATAATAATAATACAATTAAAAATAATCTAATCCTGGTCGACTTCTTCTAGTACAAGAAGTAGCGGCCTAGTCGATATAATTAAGTAGTCTAATCCTAGTGTGCTCTAACTCCGTTGTACACGTTGATTGGACCAAGTTGTTTAGCCCCTTTCATATCTTCAGTTTTCTTATCTTCAACAATCCTAGTGTGATTCTAACTCCATTGTACACGTTGATGGGACCAGGTTGTTTAACCTATTCCATATCTTCAATTTACTTTATCTTCAACATTAATTATATGATTTTAAATAATATTCATCTCACAAACTTAAATTATGATAATGTTTATCATTTGATTTTTTTCCCAATGGGATATTTTGACCGGTGGGAATAATGTGGTTGAGTTAGCTCAAGTACTAATAGACACTTTTCCAGGAAACAGTATCACAATCATTCAGGTATTTGTCATATTTATTTATTTACCGTTTGCTATTTTCTGCTTAAATTATCAAGTGATAATGACATTTTTCAAGAATCAAATAATATTATTTATGATTGGACTCATTTTTTTTTCACATATTGAAATATCAAAGTTTCTAACTTGTATGTTTTCGTCCTTTAGGTCTTTTAATCTTTGATTATTGAGTCAAAATATATTTTCTATGGTCCAATTTCACTTTTGACTTGTAGTTAGTTAACAATAAAAGCACACACAAAAACGAAGATTATCTTTTGTTGCATTTAATTTATATACACTGATAATTTGAAAATCTTCTTCACATTATCTCTTTTAGTACTTCCACTAGTATTTCTTAATTGTTGTAATGTATATGCAGCCTTATATGCAAAAGGAAATGTTAGTGCTCCAAGCGACAAACATTGATAGAATGGGAGCATTTTTAGTCTATGCACCCATAGAGTTATCAAAAGTCACTTCAATTGTCGATGGAGGTGATGCAACAAAAGTTCCCATTTTGCCCTCAGGTATCATCATAAGTCCCGACAGTCGCCTCTCCTCGGATAGGGACAGTACTGAAAATGCACAAAATGGTTCAATTTTGACCGTGGCTTTTCAAATATTGATTTTTGGTCATAATAATTCAACCTCCCAGCAGCAACAAATGGAGGTAGTGGCTTCTGTTCATTGCCTTTTGAGCAGCATACTTTTAAAAATCAAAGCAGCATTGGGTTGCTCTGATTTATTATGGTTTAATTTCATGTTGTTTGCTTGTTTATTTTGAAGATTTTAAAACTTAGACAATTGATGGTTTTGAAGGATAACGCATTCCCTTCTTTGTGACTTTTGAAAATCTCAAGACTGTGAGATATGTGTTGTTGCAATTATCATTTATATTGATACACTTATTTGAGACTTTTCCATTTTTTGGTTTTTTCCATTTTTATTCTGTTTGGTTTTCTCTGTTGTTTTTGTTCTTTGTCATGTCACAATATCATGCCTTCCTGATTTTGCTAGTTTAATCTAGTGTAGTAGTATATAAATAGTATCCATGTGTAAATGGAATAGTATATAAATAGTATCCATGTGGGGATGGAATTATATGTTGTGAACATGGATAGCCCATACGCTAGCCAAGTTGTTGGGCCTAGGGCTAAACCACGAAGAGGCTCAAGAATTAGATAGCCCAACAATATATTTACTTGGGGTCTAGGTTGAGCACCCACTCTTGTCTTGTGTACCCAATCCTTACTTGGTTGCTTACTTTCTTTCTTTCTTGGCTACAACTCAAATGGCCACCTTTATTTATAGGTGGTGATCGAGGGAAGGATCTAGTGAAGGATATGTACTATTCTACTCTAGAATGTTCCTCCAACTACATAATTCTAGAACTATCCCTTCTAGAATATTTCTACACTTTCTCTCAGGAACAATCATTCTAGATATATCCTTTCATTTCTTTATAACTTTGAATATTCTAGATACTTCTCTGGCATGTCATAGATATTAACTAAGTTGGTGATGAATACTTAACACTTT
>JAJOOS010011578.1:0-22384 GCA_029582725.1 Solanum chiquidenum | reverse complement strand
CAAAAATTCAAGTTCTCTAAAGTTCACAACTTTAAGTTCTAAAATCCTACAATAATTCAAGATTTCTAAAGTTCACAACCTAAAGTTCTAAAATCATAAAATAATTCCAGATTTCTAAAGTTCACAACCTAATTAAAGTTCTAAAATCCTACAAAAATTCAAGTTCTAATTAAATTCAATAATTCATATCCAATTTCTAAAATTAGTTATATATAAACTTCTAATCCAAGAATTAATTAGTTATATTCAAGTTTCAAGTTCAACTTCAACTTCAAGTTTTAAATTCAAGTTCATATCTAGTTATATATAATATTCTAATCCAACAATTAGTTATATATTCAAGTTCTAATTAAAAAAAACCCTCATCGATCAATATATATTCATGACATTCAAACATTCATCACTATATAGCCATGACATTCAAACATTCATCATATACACTTCAATTACTAATTTCTAACTTCAAAGTAACACTCTACTAACTAACAATATATCAATCAATTTTTAAAAAAAATCTCAATTCACAACCAAATTACATATTCTCAAGTTCAAACTAGTCCTAAAATAAAAAAAACCTAATTCATTCACTAATTACAATACCCAATTTAAAAATGCCCAATTTAAAAGAAAACCCTAAAATAAAAAATCTCCAATTCTCTACCTAACTAACAATAATCAAATCAAATGAACAATAACACAACCCAACAAACTAAAACAATAATATACTAACTAACAATCAACTATAATCACTAGAATTGAAAAAAGAACCTAAAATTAAACACCAACCTTAACAAAGAGGAGAGGCAGTGACGGGCGGCGACGGTCAAAGGCAGTGACGGTGGCGGTGGTGAAGGTGCAGGCGGCATCTGGTGGATGGAGATCGATAGAGAGAAGGGAGAGAATAAGAGTGAAGAGAGAAGAAGAGAGAAGAAAATAAGAAAATCCCGATATGGGTCAAATATATTTTAAGAAAAGCGACAGACAACGTCTCTTTGTCCATCGCTTTTTTAAAAATAGTTGACCAAAAAAGCAACGGACTAAGAGACGCTGTCCGTCATTTTTTTTAAAATAGTTGACCAAAAAAGTGACGGACTAAGAGACGTTGTTCGTCGCTTTTCTTAAATGTTTGACCAGTCATGTTGACCAAAAAGTGACGGACGTAGAGATGTTGTCTGTCGCTCCTTTAAAAAAATAATTAATCAATTAATTATTAATTATATATATATTTCACGCAAAAATCCACGAAAAAAAGTGACTAACTAAGAGATGTCGTCCGTTGCTTTTTGAAAAATAATTTTAAAAATAATTATTTTTATTAAAAAGTGACGAACAGCGTGGAAAATGGCGTCGCTTTTTGGAGTGACGCCATCCGTCACTTTTTTGTCCGTCGTTTTTTAGCAGTTTTTTAGTAGTGTAAAAATATAGAACTTAAGGAAAAGATAAAAAAGGGTGACTACTACAATTTCTAAAGGAAAAAACGAGGCCAGAAGCTTGCAGCTGGAGCTTGAAAATAAGATGGACACTACTGAAATTAAGATGGAATTGGGTCTAGAAAGAAATCTTATGTTGGAGAGGGACCTTGTCCGTGTAAAAAAGGAACTGAACAAATCCCTCAAATTGACCACTTATTCTAAGATTCTTACAAATTTAATAAGTCATGGTAACAACGCTAAAAGAGGGATGGGTTGTCAGAAGATAGATCCCCTATACAATCCTCACAACAAATATGTTTCTGTTGCTAATAATTTGCTATGTGTGCATTGTGGTCGAAATGGACATCTTAAGAAAGAGTGTCCTATCTGGAAAAAAACATAAAGGAAGTTGTTCAAACTATTCCAAATAGAGGAACAGACAGAACAAGGGACCTGGTCTTGCTCTTGGTCTTGAGTTGAAGAAAACTAGTATGCCTTACTGGATAAAAGATTTTCTTATCACTCTGTTATCTTCTTACTGGGAACTCTGTCTCAAATGGGTTCCCAAGGCTAACAAGTGATTTGCTATTCACTTGATCTTACCTCCTCTGACTTGTATTGCAAATCACTTGTTAGCCTTAGGAACCCATTTGAGATGGAGTTTCTAGTAAGTAAATAACTGAGTGATAAGAAAATCTTTTGTCCAGTAAGGCAGACTGGTTTTCTTCAACTCAGAACCAGGAGCAAGACCAGGTCCCTTCTTCTGTCTGTTCCGTTGTTTGGAATAGTTTGAACAACTTCCTTCATGTTTTTTTCCAGACAGGACACTCTTTCTTAAGATGTCTATTTCGACCACAATGTACACATAGAAAATTATCAGCAACAGAAGCATATTTGTTGTGAGGATTGTATGGGGGATCTATCTTCTCACAACCCAATCCTCTTTCACTATTGTTACCCTGACTTATTAAATTTGTAAAAATCTTAGAAGAAGTGGTCCATTTGAGGGATTTGTTTAGTTCCTCTTTTACACGGACCAGGTCCCTCTCCAACATAAGATTTCTTTATAGAGACAATTCCATCTTCATTTAGACAGTGTGAAGCTTATTTTCAAGCTCCAACTGCAAGTTGATGACCTCATTTTTTCCTTTAGAAACTATAGTAGTCACCCTTTTTATCTTTTCCTTCAGTTCTAGATTTTCAGCTTCTAGAACCATATGTTTTTCAATATCAGATATTTGGGTAACTAGAGCAATTTTTTCATCTTGAGAGATCTCTAGGCTATTGTTCATGAGATCATTCTTAGTCATTAGCTCACTGATCCAATCAATTAGTACAACACCAGCTTTCTCAGTTTACTGATGGAAAAAGTATTCAAGTTTTGCTTGAAGTATGATAAGGTTACCGCTTCATTAACATTTTCATCATCTGTCTTTGCCATGAAAGCATCATTATAGTGCTATGAATCATCTGAATCACTTGAGGTATTTCCCTAGACTGTTAGAGCTTTCTTCACCCCATAATCATCAGTTTCTCTTCTGCTTGACTTGTCACAGACCTAGTCCCTTCTTTTGTTCTTGTCTACTCCGGACATGACATATTTCTTGTGCTCACCCTTGTGCATAGGACATTCTTTGATAAAGTGCCATGGTTTACCACACTTGTAACACAAGTCATTTGAGTTTGTAGCCCTGTCAAGATTTCCTTTCATCATGAGACCATCCTCCATTCTGTGCATCTCATGAGCTTGAAGATGTTCAAATAATGCATCCAACATCACTACTTCAACGGCCCTTGTCTCATAGCCAATAACTAATTCATTTGTCCAAGATCTGGGAAGAATTTCTAGTATCGTAGAGACTTGCTTGCATACAAGGATAGGTTCTTCCAGGAATATAAGCTCATTTGTAATGGTGGAGAATCTAGTACGCATTTCATGAATAGATTCACCTTCTTTTATGGTGAAACTTTCAAACTGAGTAGTGAAGAGATCTAGCTTAGATTTCTTTGTTTCCTCAGCACCCTCGTACACTGCTCTCAACCGATCCCAAATTTCCTTGGCTGATTGACAAGATGAAATCAGATCATATTCATTTATTTCAATGCCACACATCAATAGCTTCCAGCCTTTGTGTTTTTTCTCAACTTTTCTTCTGTCGGAGTCATTATATTGCTGTCAAGTTTTGGGAACGACTCTTGAAACATCTCCATCTTTTACTTCCATTGTTGGAACAGAAGTACCTTCACAAATAAATTACATACCTCAATGTCCTCAGCCATGAGATAGTCAGTCATTTGAATATTCCACCATATATAGAACTGACCATCAAAAAGAGGTGACCTTGTAGGGGACTGACCTCTTTGCAAGATTAGTAGAGTCGCCATTCTTCGCATAAATCTCCATCTTGGTGTTAGCCAGATAGAGAGCCCAATAACTTATACCAATTATTGGAATGTATGTGTCCATTAATGATCACAAGACCAGGTCCCCTGACAAAATAATAGTGCAGTAAATAAATAGCTCAAAGTAAATCAGGCACAATGATTTTACGTGGAAACCCCCTTGCTCAAGGGCGGTGAAAACCACAACCTGTACTCACAGGATTTCAACCCAAACTTCATTTCATTCAAACGGAGCAAAGTTTCACATTACAAACTCTTGCAACCTAGGAATTAAAATCTTTAATCCCTTCCCCTTTACTGTAGAAACTCTACTACAAAGGAAAATAAGAAATAATCATATTGCCCACTAAACCATCTAACTCTAGTTTATCTAGACTTTAAGAACCCAACACGAATAACACTAGTCACCAACTCAGATCTAGAAGATATGAGCTAAACAAGCAGCAACTCTACTGCACCCAAACATCAACTAACTCTAGTTGACAGTCCTAGGCAACTCTACCCAAGAGAACATCAAAACGATGATGTAAAAAGCTTGACTAGACCGTAGATGATTCGACTAACTAACTCTAGTTAATACCACTCAAACTAAAGATTTAGATAAGCAACCGATCTAGTATCCTTTATAACTTAGGAGTAGATTTAAAATGTAAGAACATAAGACACAAAGCTCAAAATACAACAAAGACTCTTCAGCACTCTATCATGTCCCTTTTTTTTAGTATGAGCAGTATTCTTCCTTGAAGATGGCTTCTTCTTTGTAAGCTTATGAATTTTCAGAAATTCAAATCACTGTTTGCCAAATCTTAGTTTGTGTCTTGTGAGAAGAGACTATATCAAATGGACACAAACCCCTTGGGACAACACCATTGGCTGAGATCCTGCTATTCTGAAAAGTTGTGCACCAACCATGTCAGATATGACAGCTTTTAGAGAGTTGTCTTTTGACTTTTTTGTGTACGCAGTCTATCTGGGACCAGGTCCCTTGCAATGAGTTGTTGAAAAGACTTGCTAGCTCTCTCTCTCTCTTTGAATGAATAATGTTGTTTGTTTATTGTTGTATATATCAATCACCATCAAGAGTTTTGAACACTGAAACAAACAACCTCGTCCGCCCATCTTATGTGTGAAGTACGCTGCACTTATCACCAACCAACCTGACAAGACAACTTTATAATTGTACACCATTTTGAACTTGGACGAGAGCACTCTTCTAGGAGCCGGGTCCCTGCATTTGTGAGGATCATCTAAACACTTAGAATACAACATTTTCCCCTTTTTTATGATGACACACAAATATTCCTCACGCTGAGTTTATTCATTCATTTACCCTGTCATCAGTCCCAATAACAAGGATCTGGTCCCTTGTTAGATCCCTAAGTTTGTTAATTCATCAAAACTTAACATCAGCTCCAAAATAATATTTCCCCCCTTTTTTATGATAACAGACTTATTCATCTTCTTCGCCCTTTCACCAGTTCCCCCTATCAGCATGACTCTTCAGGTAACTAGATTGGTCCCCCTTTTTTTTTATCATTTCCGAAGTTTGTTAAATTATCAAAACTTCACATCAGCAACAAAATAGAATTTTCCTCCGTTTTGATGATGACACACAAATATTCCTCACGCTGAATTTATTCATTCATTTCCTCTGTCATCAGTCCCAATAACAAGGATTTGGTCCCTTTTTAGATCCCTAAGTTTGTTAAATCATCAAAACTTAACATCAACTCCAAAATAATATTTTCTCCCCTTTTTGATAATAACAAAATTATTCACTTTGTTCCCCCTTTCACCAGTTCCCCCTATTAGCATGACTCTTTAGGTAACTGGATTTGTCCCCTTTTTTCATCATTTCTGAAGTTTGTTAAATCATCAAAACTTCACATAAGCAACAAAATGACATTTTCCCCCTTTTTGATGTTGACAAACTTGTTCAACTTCTTCCCCCTATCGGCATGACCATGTCCTCTTCAAGTAACAAGCATTGATTCCCCCTATCAACCTGACCATGTCCTATTCAAGTAGGTAACATTGATCTGATACCTTAAGATGAACTAATTCTATATAAAATCGTACAAATAGAGAACCAAATCCAAAGTAGCAACATTTGAATACCAAAATCCAAACCACAACATTTCAATACCAGTACAAAAATCACAGCAGTTGAATACCAAAATCAAAACAACGACATTTGAATACCAAAACCAAAACCATAACATTTAAATACCAAAACTAAAATCCAAATCATGATATTTTAATAACAGTACCAAAATGAAAAATAGAACCACATCATTTGAATATCAAAATCAAAACCAAAACCACAAACCATTGAATATCAAAACTAAAAAAACTAAAAAAAACCACAATATTTGCATACCAAAACTAAAACCAAAAACCATACATAAATAAAAATACTCACATATAAAGATTATAAAGTACATATATCAAAACCACATAGCGTGAATAAAATCATCGCTTAAAAGAACCAAAACATTTGATCTTGACAACAATTTTAGAATAATTGACATATAAAATAAAACAGAAATAGAAAAGTAAAAGAAAAAAAATTGGCAGCACCTTTCTGGCAGACAACTACGAATAAATAAGAAGAAGAACAATAAGAAATATAATAAGAAGAGGAGAATCATACCTTGATTGTTGCTATTGGCAGATGACAGATTGATTACTTGGATATCTTCTTTTTGTGATTGACCACAAGTTGTTGCCAACATGTCAACATCCAATTAAGTCCCAGGGTACATGCAATTAAGGCATCAAAGTATGCCAATTGTAACTTCATGGCGTGTGCTTCTTTTTTGAAGTTCTAACTTTTCCACTATCCTATCTTCCCATTCATCCAGCTTTTTTTGCATCTCATTGGTAGAAGTTACAGAGGACTCAACATTTTCCTTCTGTTTCAGAGTAGTTTTATAACTCATCTTCCATACAATCTCACGAATCCTGAATGTTCATGTCTCATACCAGTGACAAAAGCATCAACAGATTCTTGGCCTTCTTCACTTTGTTGACTTTGCACTTTTTCCATTTCAGCCTAAAAATCAAGTTCAAATAAAGAAAATTGATGTTAATGAAACTAAGTATATATGATAACAAATAAATAATGTCAAAAATAAAGATGATTAATACAATTTTTGTAATCGTATCCTCATTAGTGTCCTTGTATACTTGGCAAGGTTTCCTTGATCTTTGTGATACATCACCAAAGGTCCTCTTCTCTTTTTACTAATTACATAAAAGTTAGTATCAATAAATTCAAATTTAATGATTTAAGTAGAGGTCACACCAAGTTGTCACGTATCACAACAAAACTTGTTTTTTATCAGTCGTATGTGGATTCTTCAAATTTTTTCCTATTCTTTTTATTTGTTTCACTCATTTTCTGAAAATAACATTGTTATTAAATGTGCTTAAACAAAAAATCAAGAACATAAAATTTAGTCAAGATCGCTATGAATATAAATAACCCGAGTGATCAAATTCTTAATTTTCTTCATTCACACCGATCATACAAAATAGTGTTCCTACAATTCTAAAATTGTATTGCATGATATACATGAAATAGAACCAACTTAAAGTATGCATTATTCATATTTTACCTTGAATTTGCACGGGCCCAATACTTGAGAGGATCCTTGAATTATATTCTGAAACTTCATCAGGCTTGTTTGTCAATTGAAGAGCATCAATTGCAAATGGTGTATAGTACTTTGTGTTGGAATATATGTGTCTACCTATGTTGATGGGACCAGGTCCTCAACACAGTTTCAATAATAAACAGTAAAGAACAAATACTGAAAGTAAAGATTGACAAGAAACTTTACGTGGAAACCTCCTTGCTCAAGGGAGTAAAACCATGACTTGTTCTCAAAAGGACTTTTCAAACTACTTTCACTAATCTTCTACAAGCAAAAGTAAAAGCCAGTTTACAAAATGAGATTAGCCTGCTAATCTCCACACTAAGCAATACCTCTTATCACCTAGTTGAGCTAGAGCAGATACAACACTACCCACTATACTAATCCTAACCGATTAATATAGACTTTTAGAGTAAGAACCTAAGTTACCCTTAACCTAGTTTTTACAATGATTCACACAAGTTTGAAACGTTTCTTTCACAAGTGAAACGAATCCTACAATATAAAAACTATTACAAGCAGACAAATGCAGCTGGTACAGAAAGAAAATAGAATCACTTCTATCAGGTCCCTTGGTATTTTGAAGCTTGAAA
Organism: Solanum chiquidenum; assembly: GCA_029582725.1. Classification (NCBI taxonomy): domain Eukaryota; kingdom Viridiplantae; phylum Streptophyta; class Magnoliopsida; order Solanales; family Solanaceae; genus Solanum; species Solanum chiquidenum. Next base: position 14,317 of record JAJOOS010011578.1, on the reverse strand, counting down.
AAATCTCTCTTTGAATGAATGAGTGAATATTGTTGTTTGATGTTTGATATATACCATGAAGAACTATTTCCCATCATGCAAACAACCTCGTCGCTTCTGATTGGTGAAGTACTCTGCTCCTTCACCAACTTTGTGACGCGGACAACTTTTACAGTTGTACAACACTTTGACAACTGGACGAGTATTCATACTCTGCGGAGGACCAGGTCCCTGCACTTGTGAGGAGATCATCAAAATATCTAGGAGCATAAGCACTTATCAATTTCCCCCTTTTTGATGTTGACAAACAAACTGCATATCTCATCTCATGAGTGCAATAACATTCATTCAAATAACAGTGTATGGGAATTGGTATTCCCCCTTAATCAGTTCCACCTTAATCAGTTCCCCCTTAATCAATTGCAACAAAACTTCCCCCTTTTGACATCATTGAAAAGGTGAAGCAGTAAACATATCCATGTTAAAACGTAAGGCAGTTAAGAATTCAGGGCATCAAGCCACATAGAACATGCGTATGAGAGTAAGAAGAGATCATAAATGCACACATGAACTAGGCACAAAATAGAGAAAGCATTATATCACATATACTAACCACTGTCACTTAGTCAAAACATAAATCCACAAGATTTTGGATTACAAGAGTGAACAAAACAAAGGGAATTATAAGTGAGACATATTTAGGACGGAGGGGGAAGGGGAGAGAGGGTGCGCATGAACAAAAGCATCCGCTCATTAGCATCTTTATGAGCCTTGATAATCTGCTTATTAAGGGTCTTAACTTCTTCACCAAGTGAGGCATTTGACTTCAGCAGTAGTACATTTTCATCCCTCAATTATTGCAACACTTCCTCATTAGCGTGACTGGTACCAGGTCCCCCAGTATTTGCCTTCTGAAGTTCAGACTTGAGTTTAGCAATTTCAACCTCCTTGTCATTCAGAAGACGGGTGAAATCATCCATTTCCCCTTTGAGAGTAGCCTGTTGCTTCGGAACTGCTGCTACTTGAGACCTACCCTTAGTTGGTCCCTCCATGCACTCACATTCCAGTAGAGTGGACTTAGTGAACATCTGTTTGGTGGTACCTGGTACCCTCTTTCCTAATGGTACCTCAAAATGATTGAAAACAAGGTTCAACAAGTACCTATATAGAATGCCATGCTTAGCCTTTTTCTAGGTCATTACTCTGTGCATGTGCTCCAATATAATAGCAGGAAGATTGATTTCTTCAAGTTCAACCAGCTTCTCCATAAGAAATAAGTCCGCAGTAGACGCAACTGTGCGTTTTTTAGTCCTAGGCACCAGCACTTTGTTAATGAACTCAAACACCAACTGATATTCCCCTTTGAGGAGCTTCTTGGGCAGCCCTGCACACTTAATCTCTCCTCACTTAGTGGCAATCTTGGTGAATTCCCCAGATGGTTTACAACCTTCAATGGTTCTAACTCCTTTTACAGGCACCCCCAGAATGATCCCAAGAGTTTCCTCGTCCAAGCATATTTCATTGTCCTTGATAGTGGTTGTGATTCCTCCATCTTCCAGCAGTTCTATTTGTAGAAGAATTCACGTACCTCAGGTTCATGTAGATACGGAGCAGGTGGTTCAAATAGATGACTCCATTCTTGAATGGTGACACCATCAAACAAGATTGCCATACCAAACTTTGTTACAATGTCAGTGTCAAAGACTCTGCCATTTAACACTTTTTGGTGTTCCATTTTTGCTATTCTCTCCTCCCTCGTCATCTCCTTTTTTTTTTTTTTGATGTTGAACCCTGGGACCAGGTCCCTTTACGGGTTGTTCATCCACAATCTTTTTCACTCTTTCCTTCTTTTTAGAATTTTTTTGTTTTGTCACTTTCTCCTTCTTTGCAGGAGATTTTCTTGCCGTTTTCTGCGTTCCTTTCGATTTCGCCCTTTCTTCCTTGGCTTCCCTCTTTCATTTTGCCACAGCCCTAACAATATCCTCATATTGGGTCTCACTGTCATCAACAAGCATACGAGTAGATGTGGGTTCTACAGTCAGTGATCCCTCTTGTCTCCTTTTCCTTAGTCTCTCAGTTTGAGCAGCATTTGCCTCCATAGTACTTCCTAGAACCTTTTGAGTAACACTTCTCGCTCCATACCTCTTCTTTTCACCTTTTAGGTGAGCCTTGATAAGTTTTCCATTTCCCTTTCTTTTTCTCTCCTCTGCACTATCAGCACATGTAACAGGAAATACATCTTTAGGCAATAGTTTGGTAGTTTCCAACTCATCACCGCTAATTTGTGAAGGGTTTGTTCCTCTCACACCTCTGCTTCTCCATATTAGTTGAGGCTCTTCTTCTTCCTCCTCATCATTCTCAACACCCAAGAAAATTGGAGTTTGGTCAAACATAGGTTGACTTTTGTGTAGGACCTGATCCGGCAACTTGAGTTCTTGTTACAATAATGTGGGTTGAGTATCTCCGCTTAGTGAGGATAAACTTTGAACATCCACTAGTTCTGCCCATGTTGTTAGTATACAAGAGTCCAGACCCTTTTCCTCTGGCAGATCTCCTTCAAACTGCCTTTCAGATATGGTAGACGACACAACCATTGACCCAACTTCTGTTTCTTCAAAGAAAAGTTCAGCACCAGGTTTCACCATAGATTAAGCCTCTGAATTCTGAGATTTGTCACCAGACAACACTAGGGTGGGGGAATAGACCAAGATATCGTCAGAAAGAAGAACAGAGGAGGCTACGACTTCAGTCTGAGGAGTAAAAGACTCAGCCATTTCACCAACCCCACAGACTGGAGTTGAGGGAGATTCCTCAGGAGTAGGAATGGAGAAGTCGAATGAACTAGGGTTTTCAACTTCTTGGAAGAGTGGAGTCTTTGAAGAGGAAACAGAGTTAGGCATTGTTGAAAGAACTGAAAAATAGATTTTGAGAGAGGGATAGTTAATCTTCAAGGAAATTTGTTGGAGAACGATGAGTTTGATTCACTTAGTTAGGGATTTTATAAAGAAAAGCTAAACGGGTATTGGGTCCCCAACAGTGGCGACTGCTGGATTTAAAACAAAAAGACATCTGAAACTGACACGATGAATGAGGTACAGACACGTGGCAATGATGTTGACAGTTAAGACAGTGTAGCATAAGTAATACTAACCTCACGAGGACCATGTCCCCCTTTCACTATGCAACCCTGCCTAGTATGATTAAATCATCCCTTCAGCTAGACATACCATGAGTGTATACCTACATTAAGGTACCTAAGATGAATTCTTTTATGACCAACATTAAAATAAGTATAGATACCAGCCCTCCTTAGCATAGTCAGCAAGAAGGAAATTTGTACAATATTGTTAAGGAATCATGTGATTTTGTGCATCCCCAGCCTCATCCTGTTTTTTATTAAAGGTTCTTTACTTAGAGCCTTTGTAAAGATGTCAGCCAGCTGACCTTCAGTCTTGCAGAACTTCATCACCACATTCTGCTTTTCAGCATTGTCCCTCAGAAAATAATGCCTCACATCTATATGATTTGTCCTCTTATGATGGACAGGATTCTTGGCCATATTCATGGCACTGGTGTTATCACAAAGGAGAGGAATGGTGTTTGAGAGTACACCAAAATCTTCCAACTGCTGCTTGATCCACAATAGTTGTGCACAACAGGATGCAACAGTCACATATTCTGCCTCTGCTGTGGACAATGCTACAGAGTTCTGCTTCTTGGTTCCCCATGAAATCAATGATGATCCTAGAAAGTGTACCATGCCTGATGTGCTTTTTCGATCAACTAAAAAACCTGCATAATCAACATCAGCATAACTAGTGATATCAAAAAAGTAACCAGTGGGATAAAAGAGTCACCAGTGAGATACTTGAGTTCCCTTCAGGTAGCTCAGGAAACGTTTAGCCGCCTTCAGATGAGACTTCTTTGGTGCTGCTTGAAATCTTGCACACATCCCTACACTGAACACTATGTCTGGCCTGCTTGCAGTGAGGTACATGAGTGACCCAATAATTCCCCTATACATGGTCTGATTGACCTCCACACCATTTTCATCTCTATCAAGTTTCACATTTGTGCTCATAGGAGTATCCAGCACTTTTGCCTCAAGAAGATTAAATTTCTTGAGCAGCTCTTTGATATACTTCTCTTGGCATATTGAAATGCCTTGAGAGGTTTGTTTGATCTACAAGCCTAGGAATAAAGTGAGCTCACCCGTCATGTTTATTTCGAACTCATTACTCATCAAAACAACAAACTCTTAGCGCAGTGAGTCTGAAGTAGCTCCAAATATGATATCATCTACATATACCTGCACAATCAGCAATTCCTTACTTCTAGATTTCAAGAACAAAGTATTATAAATTTTACCTCTCTTGAACCCATTGGCTAGCATGAACTTTGACAGGCGTTCATACAAATCTCTGGGAGCTTGCTTTAACCCATACAAAGCTTTGTCCAATTTCAGCACCTGATTGGGTATGTCCGCATCTTCAAAGCCTGGGGGCTGTTTAACATATACTTCCTCCTTCAGATTCCCATTCAAGAAAGCACTCTTGACATCTATTTGATACAGCTTGAACTCATGTGGGCGGCAAAAGCTATTACGATTCTGATGGCTTCCGTTCTAACTACTGGAGCAAAGGTCTCATCATAATCAATCACTTCTTCTTGGTTGTAACCTTGCACCACAAGCCTTGATTTATTTCTAGTAATGGTGACATGCTCATCAAGTTTGTTTCTGAAGACCCATCTAGTCCCAATAATAGTTCTGTCAATTGGTCTGGGGACCAGGTGCCACACTTTGCTTCTCTCAAACTAATGAAGTTCCTCCTGCATTAAAGTTACCCAATCTACATCATGCAAGGCTGCTTTGATGTTCTTTGGTTCAATGGATGATATGAATGTTGAATGAGCAACTAGATTTCTTGATTTAGATCTGGTTTGAATTCCTAAGTCAAGTGGAGAGATGAGATTGTCCAGTGGATGTGAAGATTGATGCTTCCATCCGGACTTTCTGGTAATCTCTTATTCTCTGTCAGCATCAGAATCACCTTCACCTTCTTCAAGATTTTGAGACACTGTTTCCTATGATGAACCTGAGGGACCAGGTACTCCTGAGTGTTCTGCATCCTTCTCTTTTGTACCCTGATCATCCTGCTGCTTGTTCATCAGCTCCTCAAACTCGTAGTCCTCATTGTTCTCATTTCTTGTACCCAATTCATCAAACTTGACATGCATGATTTCTTCAATACAAAGAGTTCATTTGTTAAATACCCTGTACGCCTTGCTTGTAGATGAATACCCAACAAATACACCTTCATCACTTCTGGCATCAAACTTGCCTAGATCATCCTTTCCATTATTCAACACAAAGCATTTGCACCCAAATGGTCTAAGATGTGCAATTGAAGGTTTTTTGTTATTTAATAGATCATAAGGTCTTTTCTTGATGATAGATCTGATAAGACACCTATTTGTCACATAGCATGATGCATTAACTGCTTCAGCCCAAAAATTCATTACAAGTCCTGAATCGATCAGCATAATTCTAGCAATCTCCACCAGAATTCTATTCTTTCTTTCAACCACTCCATTTTGCTGAAGAGTTCTTGGTGTTGAGAAGTTGTGATTGATATTATTTTCTGCACAAATCCCTTCAAGTAGAGAGTTTTCAAACTCTGTACCATGATCAGATCTGATAATGGCTATCTTGTAATTTATCTTCAATTGGATGGTTTTGGAAAATGTGATTAGTTGTCCATCTGTCTCATCTTTCGTCCGCAGAAACATGTTCCAAGTGAACCTGTAAAAATCATCAATAATGACAAGAATATATTTCTTACCTCCTCTGCTTTGGATTCTGATAGGTCTACATAAGTCCATGTGGAGCAGCTCTAAAGGTCTCATTGTACTGACTCCCTTCTTGGCTTTGAATGATGACTTAGTCTGTTTCCCTTTAGCACAGGCATCATAGACTTTGTCATTCGAAAAATTCAGTGTTGGCAATCCGCAGACCAGGTCCCCTGTAATAAGTTTGTTCAGCAACGAGGTACTCACATGACCCAGTCGCCGATGCCCAGATCTGCATCATCAGTTTGAGCACTTAAACAGGACATATCATCTCCCTCAATGAAATCCAGATCTACAACATACATATTTTTAACTCTAGTAACAGACATGAAAACCCTTTTGGTAATTTGTAACCAAACATTTATCAGCCATGAACTTGACTTCATTTCCTTTATCACAAATTTGTGAAATGCTCAAAAGATTGTATTTTAAATCCTCCACATCGTGTACTTTGTTTATTGAATTATCAGCAGATCTCCCTATCCTGCCAATACCAAGTATAGAGCCCTTCTTTCCACCACCAAACGACACACCACCACCTTTGTGTGCTTTCAAAGAGAGGAAGTTTGAAGTGTCTCCAGTCATGCGCCTTGAGCATCCACTATCCATGTACCAGCACTGACTCCTCCCTCTTTTCTGCATAAGAATCACTTGTTAGATTTAGGAACCCACTTCAAACGTAGTTTCCAATAACTATCAAAAGGCTTGATAAGAAACCCTCATGTCCAGGGAGGCAAGGTGTTCTTACTGAAATGATAATGGGGACCTGGTCCCTTGTGTCCCTTTTTAACATTATTTTCAGATCTAACAAATTTCACATGCCTTTCTTTAGATTTTCTCACTCTTACATTTCTCTTTCAAATGACCATTTCAAACACAGTGAGTTCACAAAAGGTTGTCAGATATAGACACATATTTTCTATGAGGATTATAGGGGGGTTCTATTAGTCTGCGTCTCAACCCTTTCTTTCAATTAAAACTCTGATTAGACAGATTAGAGAGTATCTTAGAGGAGTCAGTCCATTTTAGAGAGTGTCTTAACTCCTCCTTGACCTTACTCAGATCCTTTCTCAGTTGAGAATTTGTTTCAAGAGAAGCAACTAACTTGGACTCAAGGATTTTAAGCTTTTCTTCCAGTTCTTCCTCAAAGATGCTAAGCTTTCTCTTTCCACCTACTGAGGTACCAGGGTCCTCTTCAGGTATAATGTTATTCATTTCTAGAGTCCCTATTCTTACACTCATTTCATAAACTTGAGACATGAGAAAGGAGTTCTCATCCTCACACAAACTTAATTTTTCATTCAACATTAAATTTTTAGTGGTTCGTTCATCAACAGAATCAATAAGCAAGGTAGCAAGTTTCCTCAATTTTTCAACAGGAAGAGTATTTAGATCATCCTTAAGGTCAAAATGAGTTACCTCATCTAGATCATCTTCATCATCGGATTTAGCCATCAAGGAGAAGATGGAGTTGAAGACATTTTCATCATCTTCAATGGTCATCATTGAAACATCCTCATGACCTTCTGCATCTTTTTCTCACTCACTTGAATCATTTGCCCAGATGGCCAAGTCTTTTCTCACCAACTGATCAGCATGGGCCTTCATCCGAGCATGGTCTGAGACCAGGTCCCTCTTGCGCGGTCTGGTGTCATGAGTTTCCTGCTTTTGACTGGGGCAGTCCCTCATAAAGTGACCAGGCTTGCCACATTTATGGCACAGATGATTTGCAATAGCAGTTTTACTGGTAGAGGCTTTATTTTGGAAACCCCCATGCTTCTTTATTATCTTTTGAAATCTTTTAGTGACATACACCATTTCATCCTCCTCCTCAGTCACCTCACTTTGAGATGTTTTCAAAGCAATGGACTTCTCCTTCTTTCCTTCCTTCACAGTCGTCCCCTATTTTTATTCATCTCATAGGTTTGAAGATTCCCAATCAGTTCATCCATGGGAATACTCATTAGTTCTTTGGCTTCTGTTATGGCATCCACATTGCATTCCCAAGATTTAGGAAGAACTTTGAGGATCTTGTGAATTTGCTTGCTGACAGGAATAGGCTCAGCCAGGCCTCTCAGCTCGTTGGTGATAGAGGTGAATCTTGAGTTCATCTCAAAGATGGTTTCCCTTTCCTTCATAATGAAATTTTCGTACTGAGTGGTGAGCATATCAACCTTAGATTATTTCACTCGCTGGGTTCCTTCATGGGTTGTTTGAAGACAGTCCCAAATATCTTTGGCAGTTTCACACGCAGAGATTCTGTTGTATTCATCAGCTCCAATGCCACACACAAGAATATGTTTTGCTTTGTAGTTCTTTTATATCCTTTTCATATCTGCTTCATTGTAGTCTTTTCTGGTTTTGATAACTGTAGTGGTAAGCTCCCCATCCTTCACCTCATTTGTAGGAATGTGTTGTCCATCAGAGTCCTCAGTGTTGATGTAATCGTGCATTCGATTCTTCCACCAGCCGTAGTATTGACCATTAAAATATGGTGACCTAGTAGAAGACTGACCTTCTTCCATATTAGGTGGAGCAGCCATTTCTTCTGGATCTTTTCTTTTCTTGGTGTTAACCAAATCGAAAAGTAAAGCTCTGATACCACTTGTTGGAATGTATGCGTCTACCTATGTTGATGGGACCAGGTCCTCAACACAGTTGCAATAATAAACAGTAAAGAACAAATACGAAAAGTAAAGATTGACAAGAAACTTTACGTGGAAACCTCCTTGCTCAAGGGAGTAAAACCACGACTTGTTCTCAACAGGACTTTTCAAACTGGTTTAACTAATCTTCTACAAGCAAAAGTAAAAGCCAGTTTACAAAATGAGATTAGCAATACCTCCAATCACTTAGCTGAGCCAGAGCAGATACAACACAGCCCACTATACTAATTCTAACTGATTAATATAGACTTTTAGAGTAAGAACCTAAGTTACCCTTAACCTAGTTCTTACAATGATTCACACAAGTTTGAAACGTTTCTTTCACAAGTGAAACGAATCCTACAATATAAGAACTATTACAAGCAGACAAGTGCAGCTGGTACATAAAGCAAATAGAAGCATTTCTATCAGGTCCCTTGTTGTTTTGAAGCTTGAAAAAATCTTTGTTTGAATGAATGAGTGAATATTGTTATTTGATGTTTGATACATACCATGAAGAATTATTACCCATCATACAAACAACCTCGTCGCTTCTGATTGGTGACGTACTCTGCTCATTCACCAACATTTTGACGCAGACAGCTTTTACAGTTGTACAACACTTTGACAACTGAACGAGTATTGATACTCTGCAGAGGACCAGATCCTTGCACTTGTGAGGAGATCATCAAAACATCTAGGAGCATAAGCACTTATCACTTTGTATACAAATACTTCTTGTACTTCCTCCAGGTAGACTAAATTCCATTCAAACCTCACAATTTTTCAGCTTCATGAATATTTTTATTTCTCCTACAAACTGTTCTTTGGGTTAGTAATATACAACTACAAAATATTATCAACCAAAATTACGGAATAGGAAAGCAAACCAAGGTATATTCTCATAGATCTTTTTTAGTATCCACATTACTCTACTGGTGTATAAGAAGAGGACAAAGCATTGCATTTCTTCCCAAAGTTCCAAGAAAGCTACCCAGCTCTGCTACTACTGCTTTTGTAGGACCAATCAATTGTTTGTACCTATTCAGAACAATGACTTTACGATCTTTTTGAGAATGTACATGTTGAATTATTGTACCTCACTTTTTTTTACTGTAATTAAAGGGCCTACAAATGAAGCAACGTTAAAGAACATATTAAACAACAATCTAAACTGATTCAGTAGTGAAAAGTATATTCATATGTTCTTGCCTTCTTCTACGAATATATCATTTTCTCCAGAATCCAGTGGTTCATCTTCCACTTGGTCCTATACATTTCTCCTTCTAGAGTGGAAAACATCTTGGCTCTTTTTGCATTTGTTCCTCGACAACTTCTGTTCCAACAGTGGAAGAATCCATAGGCCATTGTTGCACTTGTATCTGACCAACTTGTGCTTTTAGGGCAATAGAATTTCGAGCAACCCGTTGAACTGGTTCCTGCACAGCCTGTGCTTCAACAATGGAGGACTTTTAGGACACTTGTTGAATTGGTTCCTTTCTAGCCTGTGATATAGCAGTAGTAGAATTCTGAGAATTTTGTTGCACTTGTTTCTATATACCTTACGCTATCAGACTCGTAGAGTTTCGAGGCACTTCTTCTTGTATAGCTTGTACACTCAGAGTGGAAGACTTTTGATGAAACAATTCCAGTATAGCTTGTGCATTTAGAGTGAAGGACTTTCTAGGAAACCTTCGAGGCACTAGTTCCTATATAGTTTGTGAAACTAGATCAGAAGAAATTTTTTGATGCATAATATGTTCAACAATTAGTTTTGTTCTCAATGACGAAAACTGTATCCATGCAATTTATAGCACTTTTCTCTAGTGTGTCCTGCTTTCTTACAAAAATCACAGATTATGGCCTTTCTATCACTACTGCTACATTGATAATAGTTTTTTCATGTATTGTTGTTGTTTCCTCCTGAATTGTTGTTGTTTCCTCCTGAATTGTTGTTTCCTCCTATATAACTGTTGTTCTGATAATTTGTCCAGAAGGTTCTTCATGTTTGAACTTTGTTATTAAATACACTTGCATTTAAGGAAGTTGAATCCATAGGCATTCGACTTGTGGGCTTGAACTTTCTCTACTTCTCTTCTTGGATCAGCAATGAAAATGCTTTTGCCATAGAAGGGAGTGGGTTCATCATAAGAATGTTTCCTCTCACCACAGTATACACCTCATTTAGTTCCATAAGAAATTGAATTAATCATCTATCATGTTCTGCCTTATGCCCACTGTCCTTTGTACCACAAATACAGACACAGCTACACTGATCTTTCAGGTTCAAGGTGTTTAATTCCTCCCATAACTTCTTCATCCTTCTGTAATAGACAGTAATGTCTAACACTCCTTGTGTAGTATCATTGATTTCCTTTTGTATTTGATACAATTTTGCCTCATTTGTCTGATTATATCTATCTTCCAATTCCTTCCAAAGTTCCACTGAGTTACTAACATATTCTACACTGTCTAAAAAATTTCCTTAGTTAATGAATTCAAAATCCATGATGTGACCATATCATCACATCTCTGCCATTAATGAAGTTGAGATGAATTTGCATTTGGTTTCACATAGCTTCCATCAATGAAACCTAATTTGTTCTTCACTGATAAGGCTCGCATAACTCCTCTCCTCCAAGATCGATAACCTGCTCCATAAAATTGAGCAGGAACAAGCATCATCCCTGGGCTATCCGATGGATGTACATACAGGGCATTATTTGTGTCACTACCAGCAACATTACTAGCTCCTTCATAGGAAGATGAACTTTCACCAACAGCCATGAGTATGTGTTTGAATTGATCAAAAAATCAATCGAAAAAAGAAGAATTCTAATTTGAGAAATTATTCACAACAAAGGAAGAAAAAATGAACACGAAGAGATTACCAATCTCTGAAATAACTCGATTCACTGGATCGAATAAAATAATTGAAATTGAAACAAACAATCATTGATTAATAGTGATGAAAGCTAAAAGGATCGAATTGAGAGACCTATGCTCTGATACCATATTAAAATTCACATCAATGGTGAAGAACTCACCCAATACAAGGCATGGAAGCCATAGCTAATCACTGAAGAAACAGATTGAGAGAACTGTGATTTTGTGTAAAATGAGAAGCTTACTTCTTATTGATTAGTAGTGAGTATATATACAAGAGACTGAATGTGACAACTGTACATAACCAATTGGTTGAGAAAAAAATATATGCTAACCGAGTAACAACTATGAGCTAACTAACTAACTGAATGCATAACTAAAGCTAACAACGGAACCGGGACTACCGGTCCGGGATGAACCGGGACTACCGGTCCGGGATGAACCGGAACCAGTAATTCCGGAAAAAATATGTAATACCGGTAACAGATCGGGACCGGACCGGATCGAAAACCGGGTCCCAACGGTTATATTTTAAAATTTTTTTTATTAAAATTAAAAAATTAGGAATATTACTCAAATAATATTAAAACTTTTATAATTTTAAAGTTAAAAATTTGTACTTTTAAACTTTTAAAGTTTTAAATACAAACTTTCAAACTTTAAAAGTTTGAAAATTTAAATTCAAACTTTAAAACTATAAAACTATAAAAGTTTAAATTTCACACTTAAAAGTTTGAAAATTTAAATTCAAACTTTAAAACTATAAAAGTTTAAATTTCACCCTTTAAAAGTTTGAAAATTTAAATTCAAATCTCAAACTTTAAAACTATAAAAGTTTAAATTTCACCCTTTAAAAGTTTGAAATTTTAAATTGAAACTTTAAAACTATCAAAACTATAAAAGTTTAAATTTCACACTTTAAAAGTTTGAATATTTAAATTCAAGACAATAATAATAAAAAATTAAGGCAAACAACCTATACATTTATTAATATTAATTAAATAGTATAAGTTGAATTACAAAATATTAGTAGAGTATTAAAAAATCTAATCTACACAGCCACCTTCTAGGAAGGGTTCTGTTTGAATTAGATCTCGAATTATTATACTCATACTAATAGACATTTAAATTTAATAGTTCATGCTACCAAGGAAATCTTTTTTTAAATCATTTAACATTTCTCTAGTAACATGCTCTGGAATTGGTTGATTAGCTAGTTCATCCATTGCATCAATGCCGTCGTCACTAAAATCTTGCATTATTTCATCAACGTCATTTTCAAATTTGGTCGGTAAAGGTGGACGACCATAACTCCTTCTCTCGCCATTAATCCAATCTCTAAATAGTACCGATATCTCCAAGCTATCTGCTGCTAATGACTATGCTCTCCAATTTGAAATCTTGCTTCACTAAAAGCACCTTCCGAAGCTACTGAAGATGCTTGAATAGCTAACACATCTCGAGCAACCGGTTGAAGTTTTGGAAATCCCTGGCCGCGATTGCTCCACCATTCTAGAAGATCAATAGTAGTAGGTTCTGTATTTTGATTAATATATGCATCAAAATCATTTCTATCATTATGAGAAAGTTCAATATAAGAATCTATCATATCATCAATATCATCTTCATTATTATATCTACTCCTAGAACTTTGAGGCTCTTCATTACGTACTACATTCATTATATTAGAATTATACAAGCCATACAATTTTCTAGATTCAATTTTTATACTATCTTTAACATCTTGACAACTAGGTGTTTCATCATCTTCACTATCAATACCTAAATTAAAATATATTTTATCAACCATTTGTGATGCACCTTCATCTTTGTAATGTGGGTTTAACAAACAAGCGGTTAAATAAATTTGAGGAATAGGAATAAAATATTTTTAAAATTTTTCAATCATTTTCTTAACAGATTCTTCAAATCTTGATTTATTTTTGAATTTATAAAATTTACTAGAAATAGCACCAATATTAGGTAAAACATAGCAAATAGTTGGATAATAAAGTGCAGATATTTTTTTTGTAGTTAAATAAAAAACTTTTAAGAATTCTATAAGTTCTTTTATGTCATTCCAATCATTATCATCAAGTCTATATGTCATATTTGAATTATGAGCATTCCAAACCATTTGTAAAGGTTTCCTATATTCATAAGTGACTTCAAGCATTTCATATAAAGAATTTCATCTAGTACACACTGATTTTGGAATTTTTCTAGGTGGAAGATTAAATTCACGACAACGATATTTAAAATCTCTGCGTCTAGACTTAACTTGACATTTAAAAATAAAATAACATGCAGTTTCAACTTTTATGCAACCATCATTATATATTGTTATTCCATCTCTAACAATCAAATTATATATGTGTGCAGCACACCTAATATGAAAACCATCAATATAAATAGGGCAAAAAGACAGTTTTAGTATTTCAATAGCAGTTCTATAATTAGAAGCATTATCTAAGGTGACACTACTTATTTTATCACAAATTTCATAGTTTTGTAAAACATCTATAATTGTTTGAGCGATATAACTACCGGTTTTATGCATTTCACAACATTTATAACCTAAAATTCTTTTTTGCAAAGTCCAATTTTCATCAATCCAATGTGCAATAATAGTGAAATAATCATTACCATTTACACTACGGCCCATATCAGAAGTAATAGCTATTTTACAATTATTATAATAAAATAAACAATGAAGATATTGAAAATGTTGAGCTTGATAATCAAAGATAGCCTTTTTAATTGTATTTCTAGTAAAACCTTTAAAATGTGGATTATACACAATTTGAATATAATGAATAAAACCGGGATTTTCAGCAAAACTAAATGGCAAACCCATAACAACAATCATTTTAGCTAATTCTTCAAGATCTTTTTCTCTACTATATGACCGTTGTATACTAGAGCCAGAAACATTAGAAGGATTTAATTGTGTTTGG
>JAJOOS010011577.1:0-10253 GCA_029582725.1 Solanum chiquidenum | reverse complement strand
CTGTAGATATATACCTTTTTAGTATCAATTAGTAATTTAGTTATGAACAAGAGGAACTTCAATGATACCAATATTGTAGATATATATACTATTTTAGTATTACTTACTTAGTTAGTTATGAACAAGAAAACCTCAATGATACCAATTCGGTAGATATATATCTCTTTAGTATCACTAACTAAGCTACTTAAGAAAAAGAAAATCTCAAATGATACCAATCCTAAAGATGTATACTTTTTTAGTATCACTAACTAAGTGAATTATAAAAAAGAAAACCTCAATGATACAAATCCGGTAGATATTTACTATTTTAGTATCATTTAGTAATTTAGTTATGAACAAGCGAAACCTCAATAATACCAATCCTATATATATTTACTATTTTAGTAGCACTTACTAAGTTAGTTATGAACAAGAGAAACCACAATGATACCAATCCAGTAGATATATACTATTTTAGTATCACTTACTAAGTTAGCGATGAAGAAGAGAAACCTCAATGATACCAATCATGTAGATATATACTATTTTAGTATCACTTACTAAGTTAGCGATGAAGAAGAGAAACCTCAATGATACCAATCATGTAGATATTTACTATTTTAGTATCACTTATTAAGTTAGTTATGAACAAGAGAAACTTCAATGATACCCATCATGTAGATATATACCTTTTTAGTATTGCTTACTAAGTTAATTATGAATAAAAGAAATCTCAATATACCAATAATGTAGATATATACTATTTTAGTATCACTTACTAAGTTAGTTATGAAAAAGAAAAACTCAATGATACCAATCCTGTAGATATATACATTTTTAGTAGCACTAACTAAGATAGTTATGAAAAAGAAAACATGAATGATACCAATCTTGTAGATATATACCTTTTTAATATCTCTAAGTAAGATAGTTATGAAAAAAAAAGAAAACCTCAATGATACAGATCCTGTAAATATATACCTTTTTAGTATCGCTTAGTAAATTTAGTTATGAACAAGAGAAAACTCAATGATACCAATCATGTAGATATATACTATTTTAGTATCACTTACTAAGTTAGTTATGAACAAGAAAAACCTCAATGATACCAATCCTATAGGTATATATATCTTTTTAGTATCAATTACTAAGTTAGTTATGAACAAGAGAAACCTTAATGATATCAATCCTGTAGATGAATACTATTTTAGTATCACTTACTAAGTTAGTTATGAAAAATAAAACCTCAATGATAGCAATCTTAGTAGATATTTACTATTTTAGTATCACTTACTAAGTTAGTTATGAACAAGAGAAACCTCAATGATACAAATCATGTAGATATATACTATTTTAGTATCACTTACTAAGTTAGTTATGAAAACGAAAACCTCAATGATACCAATCTTGTAGATATATATACTTTTTTAGTATCACTTACTAAGTTAGTTATGAACAAGAGAAACTTCAATGATACCAATCTTGTAGATATATATTATTTTAGTATCATTTAGTAAGTTAGTTATGAAAAAGAAAACCCCAATGGTACTAATCTTGTAGATATATACAATTTTAGTATCACTTACTAAGTTATTTATGAACAAGAGAAACCTAAATGATACCAATCATGTAAAGATATACTATTTTAGTATCACTTGCTAAGTTAGTGAGGAACAACAGAAACCTCAATGATACAAATTCGGTAGATATATACTATTTTAGTATTACTTACTAAGCTAGTTATGAAAAAGAAAATCTCAATGATACAAATCTTGTCTCTATATACCTTTTTATTATCACTTACTAAGTAAGTTATGAACAAGAAAACCTCAATGATACCAATCTCGTAGATATATACCTTTTTAGTATCACTAAGTTAGCTAAGAAAAAGGAAACTTTAATGATACCAATCATGTAGATATATATCTTTTTAGTATCACTTACTAAGTTAGTTAGGAATAAGAAAATTCAATGATACCAATCCTGTAGATATTTACTCTTTTAGTATCACTTACTATGTTAGTTATGAACAAGAGAAACCTCAATGATACCAATCCGGTAGATATATACAATTTTAGTATCACTTACTAAGTTAGTTAGGAACAAGAGATATGGAAGTGATACCAATCTTATTGATATATACCTTTTTAGTATCACTTTCTAAGTTAGTTATGAACAAGAAAATCTCACTGATACCAATCTTGTAGATATACCTTTTTAGTATCACTTTCTAAGTTAGTTACTACATCACTATAAATGAATGAAAAATACATTGTCATTTAAATAAGTTAATATGCATATATAAGATAATTAATGGGAGAATTTAAAATTTTAAAAACTCTTCACTCACTCCTTATTAATGAAGGAATGAATCAAAGTTGTGACATTAAATATTCGCGAACGTTCCCTCTTCCAACACATCTGTCCACTTTTGAAAAGTTGCATGCTTTCCATAAACTTATATTTCTTTATCTTCTATTCAATCCTTTTTAAAATGAATACAACTTTTTCGAATGTCTTTCATGAAATACGTTTAATTATAATATTTACGCAGCTAAAAATATAAACAAGATGGATATGTGTTTTTTACTCAATTCCTTTCTCAAAATTTCAACTATACATACCCTTCTTACGTACCTTCCTAACTCTGCCTTTTGACTCTCTTCACATTCTATTACTACTACTCCTCCCATTTTCTCTATTTGTCTGTTAAATCCTATCTTTCTTTTTAGAATAATATGGAACCCCTTCAAGAACTCACGCTATAGATTCAAGAAAATCTCCATTCAAGCTATAAAGTTTCAATCTTTGAAGATGAAAGCTCACAAAACTGTGTTTTACCAATACCTTTTAAGCTTAAACAAGCTTTTCTTTGTTCTTCTCCTTATCTTCTTTCTTCCTCCAGCTTTTGTTACACTTTCTTCCTCAAAATTACATAATGATCTGCTTCAAGTCGAGGTACACTTTTACTCCCATATCGTTTAATATTTTCAATTGTGAAAATCCTTGCGCAATTGAATAACTCATGTCAATACTTCCAGAAATATTAATTTTGAGATGCTTTGAAATTTGTGTGATGAAAACTTTGAAATTTGTAGATGTTTCTACAAGCAGTGGTCAACATCAAAGTTGATGTAATTTTGCTCTGACTTCCAGATTCTCTGTTATGCTACAAAAGGATTGGTATTTTCTCCATTGATGGATAGGATTAACTTCATTGTTGATTTGATCTGGAAGAAGGAGAATTGTGTAGGAAGGAATAAGAAGAATTTGAAGAAAAAGCAAAAGTGTGAATGAAAATAAGGAAGATTATGGAAAGAGAGAACTAATTGGAAGTTGATGTAAGAGCTTTTTTAATTAGGCGAATTGAATGGGGGGAGGGGTATAGAATGTAATTATTTTTTTGGTATGAAAGTAATGCGGTATAGGGTTGTAAATATTTTACTCCTAAGGGTTATTTGCTTAGTAGGCGTTTGGCCATGCGATATCATATCACGATATGGTATTGTAAGATGGAATCAGGGTTTGGACATGCGATTTTAAGCTGATTCCATATCATGAGAGGTGATACTATATTCTCCAAAAACCATGATATGGAATTACATGGTGATTCCATATCATGATTTGAGATATTTTAATACAATAATTGATCCATGAGTTTATATTTTGTTAAAACAACCCCACATTTATATCTACTAACCATTTGTTTCATATGTAAATAAAATTTATAATCACATCATTACTTTTTAAAATTTATTATTCTCACCGACATAAAATTTATTATTATCACCAACATATAGTCACTTTAACTCACACCTCACGATTGTGGAGTAATAAAATCTTGAAGAGCCCGTGAAAGGTGATACCATAACTTGTTGCCAATTGAGCATCGGACCACGCGGGTTCAAATTGAGAAGGCTTTGGGTATTTTTCTAACCATCATTGCACGAAATGATAGTCAACGCTCAACAAGTGAAACTTTTCAACATTCACTTGAAATAATTGACGGGCATGTTAAAATAGTTGCTGAGGCAATTAGCAAGATGGCACCAACATTTATACAACCAAAAAATATGACTGGTGTACATTCCAAAATTCGACATAATACTCGATTTTGGCCTTGGTTTAAGGTAAAATTTCAATCACATTAATAAATTTATTTTATGGCCTTAATAAAAGTGCACATTTAAATTTTATGTGTAAGTTATTAGTATTTAGTTACATATTTTCTATCAACTTTGTTTAAAGAGATAATATTTATTTTATGACTTTGCATTGTCTTGGAAGCACTATTTTTATTACTCTTACAAACATTATTTTTATGAAGTCCATTCTATAATGCTTTCAATTTATTTTATGTTCACTAAATTAATATTGATGTATTTTTTATTTGGTAGGATTGTGTTGGTGCGATTGATGGAACATATATAGAAGGGGAGGTTCCTAAAGCGGTGCAACAAACATATTATATTAAAGACTAGTACACTACAATTTATGTTCAATTTTTTTATTAAATTAAAGTTAGATGAAACAATTACTTAAGTGGAGAACAAATAACTTTGTAATAATTTATTATGCGATTTTATAATTTTTTGTTTATTTGATAAGATTGAATAAACAATTGGGGCTATTTTAATAGTTTTACAACTTATGGAATTTTTATTTTTATGAGAAAATATACAACACAAAAATTCCATATCGCATGTCCAAACAAACCTTCAATTTCATCTCATGATTCCATATCATGATACCATATAATGATTCCATATCATGATACCATATCATGATACCATATCGCATGATCAAACGGGCCCTTAGTTTTCCCAAAAACATATTAGGGAAAATATCATAGATTTTTTTGCTTCCCTCCACTTTTCCTTTTTTTTCCCCTTTATCTAAGTCTGTGTTTGTATATAATTTCAAATCAACGTGTGAACAATGCAATTTAGAATCATGATTTAAAATTAGTATTATAAATTTCAAATCATATTTTTAAAAATAAATTAATTTGATTTATAAATTTATATTTTACAAAAAAAGAAGAAGAAAAGATTCATCATTTTAAATTTTGTAAGGTTTATGCTCGACTTGAAGATATTATTTATATCATATGAAAACATTATTTTTAAGAATATAACTAGTTAATATTATTGTTACTTAGTGGTCTCTATAGAAGGAATATAAATATATGTGATTTAAGGTAATTTCTTATTTATGATTAATCATGGTTAGTCGTTTGCAAGATTGTGTAAAAATTAGAATTTTTTTAATGTTTTTCACAATTCGTGGGTTTTTAATTTTATGAAGCAAAAAATGTAACTTAAGAAATTTAAGTTACATGTCCAAACAAAATTTCAACTTCTTATCAATTTGATTTTAAATCACAATTTCATATCGCATCTCCAAATGAGTCTTAAGTAAATTTAAAGCATACACACAATTTTCGATTTTTTAAAATATAAAAACTTGACTTGTAAATTCATGCTTTAGTTTCACACAAAGATTAAATTGTGATCGTTTGTGGGAATAGATGTATCGTAGAAAAGTTTGGTTAATTTTCACAAATTGTAGAATTTTCATATTTATGAGGAGGGCAGAATACAACTAAAACATCATAATTGCTTATTCAAACAAAATCAAACTTCAAACTTCAAATCAAACATAATTCATATTTCAAATCATTATTTGAAATTAAATCACGTGGAAACGAATTCTTAGGAGACATTAGATACTCAACAAATTTCACAAACATCAATCTTTTCTTTTGATCTGTCACAAATACAATTATATATATATATATATATAGAAGTAATGCGACATTTTCATAATAAGAAAATCTACATAGTTAACAAGCATAAATCGATACATATATCGTCTATTTTTGCTTGTTTAATCATTCTGAGAATTACTTTTAAGGAGGAACTTGAAGAATTACTTTTCCAACATTGGAGCTACTAAATAGAGATGTTAAACTTTCCAAAAAGCTCTCAATGCCATTATATATTTTGTGCTTGGACTTTATTTTGCCCTCTTTCAAGTGAACTTCCATCTCCTTTATAAATTCCTCAAAGTGATTATAATATGAACCAACCATAAATCCTTTCATCATAACTTCTTTACCCACCATATTCAATAAATTCCTAACTCCTTCTCTTTCTGTCCAAACCTACAAAGTCCAAAGATTTTTTTATAGATATGTCGAGTCAGTAAGTTTTGAATGCTAGATAATTATAATATATAGTACAAAAATACCTTGTTATACTCAGATATCATTCCACAAAGAGCAATACGAGCTCCGTGATTGACGTGATTAAGGACAGTCTCAAGCATTTTACCACCAACATTATCAAAATACACATCAATTCCATCTGGGAAATATCTGTAATAAATAATATTAATTTGAGTTATAAGTAATACTTTTAAAAGATAAGGGAAAAAGGAAGAAGCAAAATAATTTACTTGGTTAATGCAGCATCATAATCCGTCTCTATACGGTAATTAAAAGCTTCATCGTACCCACACTCTTCTTTCAACAACTTCACCTATAAAAAAACAACAACAAATATACGATAATTTGAATAGAAATTTATTTTTTTAATATAATGGACAAGTAAATATGAACGTAGAAATCATACCTTATCATCAGAGCCTACACTTCCGACAACTCGACATCCTTTAACTTTGGCTAGCTGTCCAGCTATAATTCCAACTCCTCCGGCTGCCGCCGATATGTAAACATTTGATCCCTCTTTAGCATTTCCTATCTTTTCTATGCCCACCCACGCTGTTATTCCGGGCATACCTATGTGATGCATACGTAGAAGCAGAGTCAGAATTTGAAGTTTATGAGTTTAGAAATCTAAAACTTTTAAATTACTGAGTTTTTTGACAAATACAAGGTTCGGGCCAAAATTACTGAATCAACGAGCTAGCTCCACCCCTAAATATCTTATGCAAGTTTAAATTAATGGAGCCAGTGAATTTTGAATATGTACCTAAGCAACTAAGATGATCCGGCAAGGAAACCCCATCGGCAGGATTAATTTTCTGAAGCAAATTAGAAGGCATAACACCAAATTCAGCAACAGGGAAAAAAGGGCTAAGTACTAAATCTCCTTGTGAAAATTTAGCATCTTTTGATCGGATCACCTTCCCAATTCCTAATGCTCTGATCACCTGCAATTTTTCCTATATTATAAAAAAATTCGTATTCGATCAAACTAAGATACATAAATTGAAATAGAGTGAGTACGTAGTACACCTGGCCGAGAGGGATTTGAGGAAGAGAGAGTCCATCATCGAGGCCACTCAATTGAGTGCGCATGTATGGATCAATAGAGAGATAGAGGATTTGGAATGCTACATGATCATCAGGGATCGATAGAGTGACAGTGCGTAGGTTAATATGGTCAGAATTGGGAACACCAGTTGGTGCATAACTAGCAATGTACCACTCTCTGTTCTCCACTTTCGTAGCCATTTTTGTTGTACAGATTCCGAAATGTATATATATATATTTATAGGCGATGAGCGTAGCTGATCTGTAGGTGTAATGATATTTTCGCGATCCTTTATATGGGCTGGAATTGACACCTCGCGGTCCCAGATTAGACTAGGTAGCAGAATGGTTGTTCTTGAGCTGTATTTTTGCTAATACAAATGAAAGGACGTGATATACGTGATAGAGAAAAATTATAACGACTAATAGACTTTTGGTCTGGTTGTTCTTGAGCTGTAGTTTTGCTAGTTCAAATGAAAGGACGTGATATTACGTGATAGAGAAAAATTGTAACGATCTTACTTTTTCGGGGTAAGGTCATAATTAAAGGAGGCTGGTAAGGGTATTGCTGTAAATACATTTTTTTTCTTGCACCCAAAATGCCCTTAGTCTTAAATCACTAGATGATTTCAAGAAATTACATTGCCCAAATAAATTTTCCTTCCCAATAAAAAACACTACTCAAGAAACATTTATTTATATTCACTTCAATACTCTCTCTATTCACTCTCTTTCTTCCAATTTTTTTTATCTTTCATTGTTGTTGATTCTTTCATTCTTCTTCCTTTATCCCTTGTTTTTAAAGGAGGAGGGGGGAAGGTATATTCATTAAATTTAAAAAACATTCTAAAAAGTAATATTTATAAATTTATTTATTAATTAATACATCTACAAAATAATAATATTTTACCATTTCAATAGTTATATTCCACGTTGAGAATAGCACTACTAATTTTCATGAAATTCAAAACATTTAATGAATCCATTATTTTATAGTAAAATTATTATTATTTATAATATTTCGTTAAGAGTATTAATTGTAGGGATAAAGCGAGAATTTTTTTAAACTAATTTTAATTTAATTTAATGAATAAACAAGTAATTTAATATATATATATATAAAGGCAACTAACTAATACAACTAATATGAGACAGAGAAAGTATTGAATTGCAACGTAAAAGAAATTTGGGAGCAAATTCCTTAGATAATCATCCATGTTTGGAAATTTATCTTGTAATCACTTTTGTTTCTTTTAAGACCACAATATTATCGAGTAATTCTTATTTTCCTCAAAATATAAACCTCACTCCTAATGAAATGTCATGTCATGTTATTATTATTTTTAACAATAGAATAAAAATATTTACCTCACTCTTGAATTTTATAAAAAGTAACAAAATTTAAAATTTAAAATTAACTAATATTTATTATTTATATGTAAATATTTTAAAAATTAATTATAAAAGGTTATTACCTTATTTAGTTGAGTACATTAATTTAATATTGTTAGTACAATTTCTTTTGTTCTGATATAAAAAATAATATTTTATATATATATACAAGATGATGTTACACCTCTCTAAGGCCATCATTCATATTTATCTTTTTTTTCTCCTTTATTTTTTATATTTTTCTTTATTTTCCCCTATTTTCTTAATAAAGTAGAATAATTGAATGTAATTAAGAAAGGAGAATGCATGATTGGAATTTGGAGTGACTTCTCAATTCTTCACTAATAAATATAATAATTAATATAATAACTTATACACTTAGTATGATTGTTAAAAAATTCCGATTTCATTAATCTTTTTATTCAAATTTTTGACATTTTTCTTAATTTTTTCTATTTGTATAATTTATTAGAAAATCTAAAACTATTTCTTGATATTCATTTAAACAACAAAGGCTGATATCCATTTTCATGAAATAGTTCCCACGTAATTATAGACATTAAGCACTATTTCCTCTTCTCTTTATTTGTTTTTATTCCTCCTTATTTGCTTTATTAAAAGTCTTACATTTACAACTCATTTATTTCATTTTCACTCTTAATAATATTCATAACTCCTAAATGTTTAATTTAAAATTTAAAACACCCTATGATATTCCATCATTTTATCTTTATAAATATGATCATTCTATTATTTCGTATTTGAAGTAGTAACAGTGTGTGTGTATATATATATATATATATATATATATATTTCATGTGGTATTATATTTATGTTTTAATCTTGAAGAATAAAATTCTTCAATAAAAATCGACTTGTGAAATGAATACTGATAACGATAAGGGTTCGAAAAATTATGAATTGATGAATCGATTTATTGAATTCATATTTTTTTTTATAATGGAAATTGTAAAATTGATGCTTGTATTGTATTACTTTCTTCTTTATTTATTTATTTATTGTATATTTTCTTGATATTTTTTCTAGCTTGATTTTTACATTATTCATGTAATTGTTGTTATTAAGAGCATGTATAAGGTAGTTAAATTTATGCTCAAGTTATTTGACATTTTTTTCATCAAGAATTTCTTTGTGCCCTTTTCTTACTATAAAATGACAAATATAACTTCTAATATTTTAAGTTTTTTCTAATCTATATATATAATAAAGCTGGATAACAAAAGTCTGACGTGGCACCTCTCTTTGGTCAGGATTACCATTTTTCTTCTTTTTTTTGTCAATTTTTTAATTTTCTAAAAATTCTTTTTATCTCTAATATCTGCCAAAAGAAGAAAACAGATATTTCAAATATCTTATTTATCTCTCCTCATTATTACTACAATTTATTATTTTTATCTCTCTTCACCATTACTATAATTAATTACTTATCCTTAAATTCCTCTCTTTACCTTATATTTTTATAATTTTCTACAAATCTTAATTTATTTATCCTTTTTATCATCATAATTTAATATTATACTTTTTATTTCTACAATTTTTAAAAATAAAATATCTTATCTATATTTCTTTTACTTATTAC
>JAJOOS010011576.1:0-19073 GCA_029582725.1 Solanum chiquidenum | reverse complement strand
GAGTTGATATGAAGAAAGAAGGATCAAGGACATGCGGAAAATAAGCTAAGGTTGAATACCCCAGGGCCAGGCGCACTGCTAGGTGTGAGGCACCAAGGGTCAACATTCAGAGGCCCTTATAAGGCGCTCTGAGGGGCGGGACGTGCCAAGAGCTGAAATTATGGGACGCTTGCCTGGCGCACTGCTAGGCGCGACACGCCAAGGTGGAAACTTCAGAAGTGAAGTCTAGACGCGATAAGAGGCGCGAAGCCCCAGTGTTATCCCAACTTTTTGAGCTTAAAAAGTGTTAAATAGGATTCCTAATTATAGTGGACTTTGACTCCAAGTTTTACAACTCTTATAAATAGACCCTTAGGGGTCCATAGTTGGGGTTCGACTTTTCATTGGTGTGGAAGAGCAAGTATGAACGTTTGTAATAGGTTTTGATCTTCCAACTCTTCTATTTTCCAGAAATCGCATGAACAATTGTATTTTGTGGTTTTCTAATAGCAAAAGTGGCTAAACGCCCTAGTTCTGGGGCTGTAGCTACAAATTGAATGTTGATTATTTAAGGCTTTTTGAATTAATTATTGGTTGTCATTATAAGTTACTTCTATATTCTTGTTTTATTATTTCTTGACTGGCCATCTAGAGATAAATATATTGTCTAATCTTAAAATCGAGAGAGGAGGGATTAGATAGACCAAAGAATATAGAGAGCTCAGTTGACCCATTTGATTGAGGTGATTAGTGTTCAGGAGTGACGCCCGAACGAACAACTTGCTTGGTTATGAAATAGGATGAAATATAAATGCTCGCCAGTTAGTCTATTTATCCCCGCTCAATGATGTATTTAAATAGCTAGCTGGAGTAGGCGACGAGAGGTGTGTAACCTGACTCATACAATTAACCCTATAAACCAGTAACTTGACAACTAATATTAGTTCTAAGCCGATAATATGATACATAAGATTCAATACATGCTGCAGCCCTGAAATTGTCTTTTACTTGCTTGAAACATCATCTTAAAGTCGTTCAATCTTGGTTACTTTTATTTATTGCATAATTAGTAGTAGTTAACAATCATCACAGTTTCTGAAAACGGTTACTCTTAT
Organism: Solanum chiquidenum; assembly: GCA_029582725.1. Taxonomy (NCBI): domain Eukaryota; kingdom Viridiplantae; phylum Streptophyta; class Magnoliopsida; order Solanales; family Solanaceae; genus Solanum; species Solanum chiquidenum. The sequence continues at coordinate 17,979 of JAJOOS010011576.1, read as the reverse complement.
TTTATTTGTAGAATTAAGTGTCAAATATAAGTTGATCATAAGTCCCTTGGGAACGATAACTCGTTTCTTTAAGAATATGTATTACTTGAGCGACCACGTACACTTGCGTGTTTATTGGGGAGCAACATGACGCTGCATTTCATGTTGTAGGTACAGGTACTCAACTAGTAGATCTCTCCAATAGAAGCACATGATACTCAACGGTTGTTGGTGAGTTTCAGGTTGATTCGGGGCTTTGCCGAGTCTTTACTATTCATATTTTCATAGTGGTACAATTATGGATTCTAGTAGAGGCTTTGTAGATATTGTATTCATTGTATCACTTGTCACATCTGTATTCATTGTATCACTTGTCACATGTATCGGTTCAGCTAGTCGACATGTGTTGTATATGAAGCTTCTCATTAGTAAATCTATCTTCTAGTCGATATGTGTTGTATATGAAGCTTCTCATTAGTAAATCTATCTTCATAGTAGTTTACATTCTCATCATAGGTCACTTGTAAAATATGTGTTCATATGGTACTTGTCCGCCTCACCTAGGGTTGGGGTGCGACAAAAGTGGTATCTGAGCAGCTCGTCCTAGGGAGTCTACAAAGTCGTGTCTAGTAGAGCCTTATATATGAATGTGTTGCGCACCACATTTATATTTAGGGGGCTCCTTGGACATTTAGGAAATGTTACCTTCCTTCATAGTCCAGATCATTCGATAGAGCGAAGTCAAGAAGTTAATTTCCACTTGTACTTGATCATGGTATTCATATTATGCTTACGATGGTTAAGGTTAACGGTAGCTAAAATGTCAACATGAAACGTACAGAAAAGGATCTGAAGTTATCAAAATTTAGACTAGATTGAGCTCATTTTAGTTGACCGTCCCACTCCACAAGGTATATAAAGGCTCTTATGTTATTTGCATTTTAAGCTGCATTTGTATCATTTGTATCATTTGTATCACGTTGGTTCAATTGAGAAAGATATAGTATGGTTATCAATATGCTTAAAAAATGATGGGTTACCTAGTTACATATATGAGTTGTAGCATTTCCAAGCACAACTTCTTAGGATAACGTAACCAACTCTTGAGTTCTATATTTCCTCCATATTTATAAGATCTATTCCTATAGAGGACACTCGTTCTTAGTCTGTGCTATACATAGAATTTTCGGCATTACACATGTACTTGAAATTGATGTTGTTGAACTAGTTTCTTTTAGTTAGAAGAAGGCAGTGGCACAATTTGATAGTTGAATGTATCAGTGCAATAGTGTTACTAGAGATACCCGTAATTGGCTGACAAGGCCCAAATTCTCACCATATATCATCCCTAATATGTTAATAGTTGGCTTTTTATATGGTATGTGCCAACCACCCCGAATAAGTACTAATAACATTTGTATTATTTTAATGGTTATAAAACTTAGGGATAAGTGTGCCAATTGCTGCAAATTATATATGTATGGTATTTCCTATTATGATCTATGTGTTGGCTATAAAGGATTAGTATGTGACTAAAGGGTAAGGTTAACAAAAGGAAAAATGATTGGTTAGACCTAAGTTGTGAATAGTCGGTTGTACATAGTAGGATTAGAGTACATGAAGCTACTAGTTTTGATTAAAAGGTACTTATTAGATAGGAAGCATGTGAGAATGAAGCTTGAATGACATGAACCAAATATGTACGTAGAGCTTCTAGTTAGAAAGAGATGGGTTATGTCAAATTCCCTAAAACATAGGAGTAGGGGTGATATGAGGATGCTATAGAGGAGTGAGATAGGTGGCTATGAAAGAGTGATTTCTAAGTGTATGAGGCAAGAAAATGGTATCAACTCTTCAACCGTAACGCTTTATAATGGAGCACCTGGGAACAACTTTGTGAACCTTTGTAGACAGAGAAGTCAATTTAGTATTGATTTAAGTCTTGATATTTGGTATTGATAACAACAAGAAAAAAAGAGGTGAATAGAAAGGTTACCTAGATAGAAGATACATGGGACTAGTCATCCACATCATTAGTACAAAAGAGAAGTAGAGCATCATACACATGTATAGACTTCCATCAAATTGAATAGAGATACTACAAGGTTCATTTAATATATGCCTGCAGTAATTCGTCAGTCATAGCCCAGTTAAGGGAGAGGAAAAATTGATCATATGCTAGTTGTTCTTATTTGCTATCTGGCATGGGAAAAGAGTCGGAGAACCCTCACTTGTTATAAAAAAAAAGAGGAAATCTATTAGTATGGCCAGACCTATCTTGTTAAGCCCAAAGCGCCTAACTCTAAGACGTTATGAATCATGATATAACTTTATAGGTACCTGATATTTACATGTTATTAGAGTTCATGTTTTATGGTGCGTTCAAGCTTCACTATTTAATTTCTATTACGACCTTCAAAGGGCCCCAGACATTGAGCGTGATATAACACAAGCTAGTAATGAAGGCAAAGTTGACCTCGACCTCCTGCTCCAAAATATGAACTATTGAGGATTTTCTTTTTCTATCTTGACTATAGTATTTATATTGACCTAGATGGAAGCCAAGTCCCAATAGTAGAACACCAATAAGAATTGATAGGGGATTGAAGAGAGTTGATGGGGAAATCAATTGTATGTGCTTTGAGGTGAGTAAGGAATACGAGCAGAACTATCTAACTCGTGACTTAACGCTTAAGACAGTGTGTTTGCCCTTATTATGGTAGAGTGGTTCTATAGGATATCTCATAGTTTCCAAAGATGGTTTGTTATATAATTATACATGATGCATGTCCTATAACTTATCTATTTGTATGTCATTTGCCCTTTGTGGATTACTTTCTCACAGGTTACCTAATGTCATAGAATTCTTGTATGTAAGTGTTATCTGTTTCGGAGCACCCTTGTTTATTGCTATATGTTTTCGTAGGACCTTTTCCCTACATGTTATTTATTGCACTGGTTACTTTCCTCATATCACTTGTCCATATTGTGTGGGTACTGCAGGACAATTGATCATATGACCATTTCTATATATTTTACATGCCTCATAGTCTACTTGCTTAAACATTACAGGACTTAAAGCTTTTTTGGTAATGTGTCATGTGCTCACTTGCTCATATTTGATATGTGTACTCATTGACATATTAGTCCACCTATCCAGGCAATATGACGCACTTGCTCAATGTGATCTGTGTTCCATAGTTCATTTTCTTTTATGTCTACATGTCTTATAGTCTACTTGGTTGCATATATATTTCATAGCTTTAGTACTCATGCATCAAGTGCTCATCTAGTCCATTTCCTACATACATGCCTTATAGTATAGTTCATATATATGCGAGCGTACACCACATATTTCTATAGTTTAATGCCCGTATATTATGTTCTCCCTTTTGTGCTAGTCTACCTATGTGTCATACCCAATGTGAGTTATTTATCGTATTCTATGCCCCTCTGTGCTTATTGACTTGAGTTTTGAAAAATTTGGGAAATTTTTTCCTTGTATCATGATGTAGTGATGATTTTGACCAGAAAAGGTTGGGCATATATGTAAATTTTATCACAACCATAGATAAATAAATGCCCTATTTGAAGGTGCGACAAAAAACTTTAGAGTTTATATTAACCACTATGCGTTCTTATAAGACTCGCCTCTGAAAAGCGTCATGAGATAAAGAGAAGGAAAAGTAGAGCCCCGATAGGTTAGGCCTATGATTTTATGGGTACGTTCCATATACAAAAAAATTGGGAGATACTATAGTATTCTTGATTGTTAAGGCCCGGAAGCTAAGCTCAAAAAGTTTAACCTCCATTGAAGCATTGTGGAAGGAATAGAATATAACATAAGATACTTGGGAATAGAAGATGGTAAAGATCCTAAATACTCCTCCTCATTCTAAACATCAACATAAGGATCTGAGATCATGTGGTCCCCTCATATGATCATAAATCCTAATAGCATTTGTTCATTTGATATGTCATTTGCATGTCTTGTGTTTAGGTATATTAAAGTCCTTATTTGTATGAGTTCTACTTGTGTATCTTCATTGAATTACATGGTCAATAAAGGGGTTTAATTTGTCATATTATTATTTCATGAACCATATCTATTGAGACGTCATGCTAGACTTGTCTATACGTGTTTTAGGTTAGTCTATGGATTTTGGATAGTCCTATTTACAATGGGAACTCTCGCAAATATCTAAGGGGGGGGGGGAGGATGTAAAACCCCGTATTCTACGTATACTAGTTCTATTTATATGACGCTTATAAATTTGCTTGTGGTATAGTTATGGACTCGGTTTCCTATGCGACTAGTGACAATAAAATAGGTTTAAAGTGTACTATCCGTAGATTTTAATGCGACCCGATTAAGTTGACGTCGATGAAAGTATTTAAACTTGAGATCATAAGGCGGTATTTGAGTCTAAAGTTTAAAGTGACATAGTGTATATAAGTTTTAAGTAAATTTAAAGGTATTAACGTCTAGAAATGGAATAAAATATTGAGGTGCTTTCTTGACTACACTAAGCTAGTAGGTGACAAGTAGGTGCATCACCTACTTTCACTTATTGTCCAGCCCAAAGGACTAAGTAGGTGCATCACCTAGTTTGACTTATTGGCCTCCCCAAAGGACCAAGTAGGTGCATCACCGACTAAGTCTATTTTGATCATGTTATTGGGCCAAGTACATTACCACCTACTTGCATTAATCTGGTCCAAGTTGAGTAGAAGAATATGGGGAAAATGGACAGCCAAGGCCCAATGTTCTTAAGTCCAAAAAGGCGCAAGTGAAAATTCCAAGTAGGTGGATCACCTACTTGACAAATTATGGCCCAAAATGAGTGAGAAAGTCGGCCAAAGCAGGTCCCTTTAAAAGAGATTGATATAAGCTTTTTCCAACCATTTTTACTTTGACAAAAAAATCTGATTTCTAGAGCTTTCTCTCTTCTCTCTCTTAGCTTCATACAACAACAATTAAATACCATTAGGGTTCTTGAATATTAGTGAGTTCAAGCTATTGAAAGGTATAATTTAAGACAAGTTAAGGAGGAGAACCTTTACCTTGAAGAATCCAAGTCTTAGTAAGTGGTAGTTCTGTCCAGTAAGGTAAGCTACTGCAATTTTCTCTCTCTTGCGCTTGAGTTAATTAGGACATTTGGTATGTGTTACTGAGTTGGAAATTATTCCTTTTACATGATGTAATATTGGGGAGGCTGTTCTGGTGATTAGTGCATGTTGGGACAACTATGGAGGGGAGTCCTCTTTAAATTCGGTTATGAGCTTGTTTGAGCATTTTAAAAGTAATGCTAGCTCTTCAAGTGCTGGTGATCAGAAACCATGATTCATATTGCTTCTGTTACATTATTATGTTTACGAATTGTTTTATGTATGTTATGATAAGGGATGTGACTAGATGTGCGGGGAAGTTATGGAGACGTTAAAGGAATTAAATATTGTAGGGAGTTTTGGGGAGGACCTGATACGAAGGTTGTACAGTATAAAGATGCGATTAAAGGGAAAGGGAATGAAAGAAAACATTGGCTAGATAAATTGCATGCTTACTGCTTGGTTACTATTTTGGTGAGATCAAATAGCTCAAATTGATTGGTTAGCTACTAATACTAGTCTTATAATTTATTTTATTGTAGATTACTAATCTGAAGAGAATGAAATTTAAGTCATACTTTTTGAATTGTATAGAAAAGTATGCAAGGCTATTCGATTTCCTATTTCTTTGGCATGAATCCAACACTTGTATTACAAAGTAAGCTTCCTAAGTGCCCTTGGTAGTGACTGATCTATAGTTGTAGTTCCTACTCCCTAGAGCATTAAAGTGAGTACTCTAATATGAGTTTATTACTAAATGTACGTGCTTACTCTACCAAGTATTAGCATGCAAGGTTTAAACTTGTTTCATCGTCAATGTACCCTTGGCAGATATTCCCCTTATATAAATCAAAATGATTCTAGATTACACATGGTATATATGTTTATATGTTGGATATACAATCTGCCCGTATATTGCCAATTTTGTTCAATTGTCTATTCCATCATATATGTCATCTTTTCACATGTTCATATGTTCCCTTTATTGGTTATTACTCCCATAATTGCCTCACAAGATCCCTACTTGCTCTATTGTACATTTTATATGTACTTACTTGGGATATGTATCCGTCCTTAAGTTGAATCTGCCCACGTTCTCCCATGGTTCCACGTTTATGTATACCTTGTATTTGATATTGGTTGGTGAGTATTTGGCTACCATATAGAGTTCAAATCTCTTGGCTGAATGTTTAATGTCTTCACTTGATATGTGCTTCAATTTGAGATGTCAAAATGCTTACTGAGTCATATAAGCTTCCAGTATTATGTCGGTGTCACATTTGCTTCCCATGTCATTGTTATTATAGTAAGTCCATATTTCACATGTCTTCTAGTAGTGGTTCATAGTTCCAAATCTCAACAATGATTATGACCACCAAAACAACAATCTCAAAAGGGCTATGATCATCAAAAGAACAACCTCCAAAGAATTATGAACATCAAAACAACAATCTCAAAGATTAAAGAATCTAAATGAAGCAATTTGTATAATTATGGGTGGAAGCACAGAGGCAAAGGCCTAGCATGGTTGATCCCAATCGGTATAGAAGGGTGGTAGCTCAGGGGGAAAGCCTAGCATGGCCCGATCCCAATTGGTATAGAAGGGTGGCAGCTCAGGGGCGAAAGCCTAGCATGGGCCGATTCCAATTTGTGGAATCATGAGGACATCATCCTAGGGGTTAGAATGCTTAGTATGGGTCATCCTCTTCTACCACTGATCAGCTGGTCATTTGTATCATATGTCTTATAAATATTATAACACACTTAAAAGTAAAGAAAAGAATGCAACATACATGATTCCACAAATATAAGCAAAGGTGGTCTCAAATCCTTATCAATTAATATTTGGTTTTACTTGAGCTCTCATTTTACATATGATTGTATTATGTCTTACATATTCAGTGCATTCTTTCATACTGACGTCCCTTATTGGGGACGCTGCATCTCATGTTGCAAGTACATGTACTCAACTAGTAGATCTCTCCAATAGAAGCACATAATACTCAGCGGTTGTTGGTGAGCTCCAGCTTGATTCTGGGCTTTGCCGAGTCTTTACTATGTGTATTTTCATAGTGGTACAATCATGAATTCCAGTAGAAGCTTTGTAGACATTGTAAAGATATCATCTGTATTCATAGTATCACTTGTCACATGTATCGGTTAAGCTAGTCGACATGTTTTGTTAATGAAGCTTCTCATTAGTAAATTTATATTCATAGTAGTTTACTTTCTCATCATAGGTCACTTGTAAAACATGTATTCATATGTTACTTTTACGCCTCACTTAGGGTTGGGGTGTGACACACCCGCTCCGCCCCGCCCCGCTAAAGTTTCTTTTTATTATTTTCACCAAAGTTGCAATCTAATTTTAAATTTTTAATAAGTTCGATCCTACAAAAAAATTGAATTTGAAATAAAACATTCATTGTACCCATAAGAGCATTAAATAATAGAATTTTCTCGGATCATTAACATTATTCATTTCATTTCAATTAATGTGATACGGTTGAAATTTCGAGAGTCAATAATATATTATTTTTGGGTTTGATCAAAATTTCTTTATAAATTTTTTAAGTTGTTAATTATTGTAATATATAGTACTCTGTATTAAACATGTTCCATATCTACAAATTTTATTTCAAACAATGAGTAAATAAAATTCCGTAAGATGGATATGTTCCCTTTACAGATGCAAGGACTATGTGTAACACCCCAGATCCAAAAGAGGGTAAGATAGCAATTTTTAGAAGTTGCAGGTGCAAACTGAAGGCGTCCAACCACTGTCCGTGGATGGGACCACGGATCGTAGGTGTGGTCCATGGTTGGTCACCCCCAACTTTGACTCAGAGGTCCTGAACCACGGCTGGACCTACAGACCGTCAGTTGGTCCACCGTCCGTGGTTGAGGGCTCGTGGTCCATGCTCCCAGAATCCAGCTGTCTGACCATGGACGAAGACCGTGCAGGACATACCTTCGGTGTCTGTACACGGTCTGTCAGTAGGGGTCCGTAGGTCGTGCCAGGCAGTTAAGTTTTAGGGGCAGTTGGGTCTTTTCCTAATTATTTTATCTCTATACTACGTCATTTTATCCTTCACTAAGACCCCTATATAAGTGATTCCAACCCCTAATTAGTTCATTCACTTCATTCTCTTCAAATTCATCTAAAAAAGAACTCTCAAATATTTCTCTCTCTAGAAAGCTTGATGAAGAAGGATTCAACCTAGGGTTTCAAGTCAAGTCTCAATTCCTCCATTGAAGATAAGAAATTGGCTTTGAGGTATGATAGTTTTCATCCATGGATTCCTTCCATTCACGGAGTTCCCAAATCCTCCTATTTTCAAAGTTAGAAATCCCCAATTGAGTTAGGATTTTCTTTAATTGTCATGGATTCTGTTGATTATTGATTTACATGATTGAATTATGATCTCTTATGCTTGAATTGATGAAATACTATGATTTTATGATGATTCCCCTATGAACCCATGTAATCCCCATGTTTTCAAGTTAGGATCATGTGATTTGGGATATTGATTATGAAAGGAGAGTTTTATGAAATTAAGCATCTATTGATAGAATTACATGAATTTATAATGAAATCCATATCTAACCCATGCTATTTAAATATTTATGATTGAAAGCAGGTTTTGAACCTTGAAAGGTGAATTGTGGAATTATGCATGTTCTTATGAAGTCTATGAAAATGTTTAAGGATTCTTTGAGCGTGAAGTATCGATGATGATGTTGTTGTTGTGTTGTTGAAAGTATTTCTCATAAACACATAAAAGTATGATTGTGAAAGGTTTTGTCACATATTAAGGTTTCTAAGGTTGAAAGGTCTTCTCACCTAATTGAATCAAAAATTAAGAGCTATCCTAATGAAACTTAGCTTGGATTGGTCATTGAATGATACCTTTCCATGGATAATGACTTAGCTTGGATTGGAAAGATGACGTGCCCTTCCATGGATAATGAGTACAAGTAAGAAATGACTATTCCATGGGATTTATGCTTAGCACCTAGAGGATATTTAGATGGAAGCTCTCCCGTTAGTAGAGGCAGGGTTTCAAGAAGAAATCTCCTTATCCCTTACCTATGTGCCCCCATAGAATGATTGTATAGATAGACATTAGTTAGTGAATCCACCTAAGTTAGAAGTTCATGGTCCTTACCTTGGCAAGTAGGACAACCCTTTTCGGTGTGGGAGACACTGGGGATCATGTTATAGCTCACATGGTCTCTATGTCGGTTAAGGCTACTTCCCACAATAATAATGAACTAATCTTACTTCAAGAAGTATTTCATATGTGTTCAAAGGTTTTAAATGATGTTATCTTGCATTGACCATGTTTTATGACTTCTGTTTTCTAACCCTTTTTATATCATGTTTTAGCTTGGTCAATTGCATGTCATAAAATATCCTCTTTTAGAATGATTTAAATGTTTTATGCATAGCTATCATACTTGGTACATTGTTTTGTACTAACGCATACTCTTGTCTACATATCGCCAAAGTTTCTCAGTTTCGTGGCTAGTGGTTGATTGCGAGGTTCCCGAGCTTTGGTGAGTCCTCATGCTTCGAGGATAGATTCTATTGTTTCAGTTTTCTTTCATATTTGAAATTTTGTACATGATGTATGGGCTAGACCCAATTTCATTCTATTGTACTAGATGGCTAATGAGACAAGTGTTTTAGACATCCGTTTTACTTTTATAAAACTTTGGACTTGAAATGTTGTATTTACTTCTTTGGTTCTATTCCTTATGTTATTAATGCTAAGTGGATTGTATGGGCTCTTTTGGGGTCCTATACGCCATGTTACATCTAGGGGGTACCACTGGGTCGTGACACTATGTGAAATATATAAATAAATATCCTTTTTGCAACAATAAAAAAAAATTCCATAAAAAAAGTTTCAGTGTTTTACTTAAAAGCAAAAGAGACAGAACTGTGGAGGAAAAGAACGAAGACAAAGAAATTAGAAATACCTATCTCGCACATCACCCACCCTGTATAAAATTAATTTTTTTAAATTTCAACCCGCCCGCTCTACACTGCATATATCTAAATTTGCCCCGCTCCCCCTCACATGTTTATAAACCTGCACCGCCCCACCCGCACCGCGCCATTGTCATCCCTACCTCTTAGCATTATTAGTGGTTATACAATAAATTAAACATCAAAAACACTTTCTACTCATTATTAAACATCCCTCAAAGTTAGTGTAGCCCAACCTACAGACTTATCAAATATAAGATAGTTCACTCACACTTTGCATATAAAAGAGGAATTGATTTGCAAGAAGCGTACACTACTCTTTTAACATCACTAGATCTTAACTAGCATGTAGAATTATGTCACTGAATAATATCCATAATACAATACAAGTCATTCGTATAAATCATCACATGCTTTTCAAAATGCATCAAGTCAATTCAGCACACTTGTCAAAATACATCAAGTCTATTCAATACACTTGTCAAAATACAACAAATGAATTCAGCGTACTTGTCAAAATAAAATAAGTCAAATGGAAATTATATCCATCTTGTCCTTGTAGTTGCATAATCACTGCACCTGTCAGGAATCATTAACACACCTTTCTAAATCATAAGTCTCACTCTCACTTGTACACACATGCTAAAGGGTCTTAATCTTGCCTATCTAGTCATGACCGGCAGGGGACCCCCTAGGTGTCCATGTACCATACCGATGTGGTACCGAATATCATACAAATCGCTCATTCATAAGTTCATATCAAACACAAGCCACTTATCATCAAAATAACACTTATATACTCATTATATCAACATATTTCAATATGCTAACTTCTTCAATTAGGTCTGAAGGCAACACACCAAGCATAGCGTAACCACAAGATTATCATTCATAACATCAACAAATTATAGAGTCTGAAGATGAGGTCTGAGTCTCAAGCTTTAAACCATGAATCACCATATTGGTCCCATCAATCAATTTATTATATGTAAAGACTCTCCGTAGAAGTCAAGTAATGAAAATACAACTTTGTGATGAATGCAACCACGAGACCCAATGACTTATGGTTCCTTTCACGAGCCATACTTTTGGATCATACAAAGTGGTATGATGCTTGATATTTTCCAACTTTCAGAACTTCTGACCACGAGCCTAACCATGACTCATACATCAATCCACGAATTGTAAAACTAACTCGTAAACACTGAACCAACATTCTGAAATCCTAAGTGTTAACCACGAATCCCTTCCATGAATCATGCAACCAACTATGGCCTTTACATTCCCTCCGTAAACATAAAAAATCAAGAGACGCCAACAGTTTTCTGTAACTCTCCAATTTCAACTACGCTAAACACTTTCAAGGTGTTAAAATTATCCCTCTAAATCTTCATCATATGAGTCCCTAAGGTTGTAATCTAACGAGTCTTCATTGGAAGAGTTCTTAAGTTCAGCTATCATTTTCTTGATGTTGTCAATTCTTGTTACATTTTTTCCATTTTTTTCTCAAGCTTAGCAATTTATCCTTCTATGAGTTGACTTCTTGACAATCCAACTCATCTTCAACTAGGTCAATCACAATTGTTTGAACAACCATATCGTCCTTGAATTTGTTTGTCCCTTTGGTACTCAACTTAAGTCAATCCTTGAAAGGAAAACTGGAACACTGGATAAGCGCAAAGTAAGTATACAGAAGGTCAAGAGTAGAGAATGTAGAAACTAACGGATCTGGTACTGTAAAGGATATCTTTTAAGAAAACAAACAAATAATAATACAAATTTGATGACAAGCTTGATATTAAGAAAATTGATAAGAAAATTATGGTTAATCAAGCACACGAGAGTTGAACTTGGCAAATCAAAGGTTTGCGAATGATTATTTATTCTATGTCAGTATTGATTGGTTAAAAATTATCGAGGATGGAGACAATGCCAAACAATTTAATACCTATGAGGTTTGGCTCTACTCACCTTCTAAAACTTGAAATTATTGGGAGCATAAAAAAATAAATTGACCCCCACAATAAGAACAACATAAATATTTTGAATCGAATAAGTACTGCACTAGGATAGTTGTTCTTGAAAAACTTGATAGAGAAAATTGAACAAATATCGACCAATACTATTTGGTAAATTGCACAAATTAATTTGGCTATCCACCAATTTAAGAGGCAACCAATGACATGATGATTAATTATAAATTGGAAGAATTTGGGAGCATATGAAAAAGCTCTATGTAAGTATTCATAGCAAAATCGATGGATTGTGTACCTTATACTTGTAGCCGATGTCCTTGATTTTTCTACCAAAATGAATTGCTCCACAGTCCCTCTTCGAATCACTAGGAAACAGAGGCTAAATTTCACAAACTAAATGTCAATTTTGTTTGTTTATTTTCTTATGAAGAAAGAAAGTTTTTCTTATTTTTCAGTCTTTAGTTCTCTTTGTTTATTTTCTTATGAAGAAAGAAAGTTTTTCATATTTTTCAGTCTTTAGTTCTCTGTTCCCTTTTTTTTCTTCTTTTCTCACTCTTCAGAGAAGCATTAGATAAAACAATTTTAAAAAGGAAATTTCTTTACGTTGGAGTAGTTACTTTGTAACTGTTCCTCCCTTTTTAAATTTGTAATTTATCTTTTCTTTCAGAAAACAACATTGGGTCATGTCAAATCGAATTGAGTCAGTCGACACAGGCGACTTGCGACCCAAAAACTTACATCTCCCACTTCGCACATGGTGGATAAGACCCAAGCCAACACAACATCAACTAAACACACAATTCATACGTCAAATATTTTGTGCGACTTGTTATTTTAAGAGCTTACCTTTAAGGTTTTACAATCCATACATATGAATCCAATCACATGTGGAAATAATTCACCACTTATATAAGAATACTAATACTCACAATACCCCATACTTCATTCACTACTTCAATAGTTATTTATTCGATCCCTCATCATCTTATAGGGGTTAAATTGAGTTCATGTTTAGCTTTATACACATATTTACACTCAATACCAATATGGTTAGTGCAATATCCGGTTTGTGTATACAAGTTTATCATTCAATTACTTGTCTTTCCTTTCTACTCGAATCTATTTGTTCCAATTCAACTGCTTTCCTAGACATGCACTACATCCTTGAATCATTCATGGCTATTTGTAACCTGCTAAAGTAGCTACATCGATTGAAACTTCAAGAAACAACAAAAGGTCAAAGGGTATTTCATTGAAAAGTCATTTTAACTTTTCAGTGTCTCACACAATGAAGAATCAGGGAACCATTCTTTCATTGACCCATTAATCGCTTGACACACGTGGTATGAAACATGTGCTACAATGTTTTCACCTTATATTGGTGTGTGTATCTCATCCTTTCGATTATCCATCATCCTATAGACCTTGGTCTAAACACCTCCAGATGTTTAACCCTAGTTTTTCTCTTCAGTGATCCTTAAACTCATTTTTATTAAAGAAACACTTGTCCGTCTCATAAAACAATCCATAATATGTAACACCCCGTATGCTAAAACTACCAAAATGTAGATTTCCAGAAGTTGCAGGTGCCACCGATGAGCACCACCCACGGACCGTAGGGTGACCCACGGTCCATTCTGGTGGTCCGTGATTCACCACATGCAGCCCTTCCCAGAAAGTCCAGGAAATTTTGGCTAAGGGTAGACCCACGCCAGGACCTAAGGACCGTAGGTCAGACCACGGTCTGTGGTCCAGGGCCGTGGGTCAGACACCCAGTTCCATCTTCCAGTCGCCATACGACAATTTACCACTGATTAAATGACGTTATCAAAGACACAACTTCCAATTCAAGTGTCAACGGTTGTTTAATAGTAATATAACCCAACCAAGGGTTGGGGTCGAGTCCCAAGGGAGCGGTTTCTCAGAATTAAGAGTCAAGCGCAAATAAGTTAAATATCGCTAAAAATATTATCGAGTAAAAACATCATAAATTAAGGTGTTGACACAAATGTCAATTATCAATGGGGGATTTGTATTCAATTAATGAACAAAAATAGCTAAAATAAGAAAATATGTGAATATAAAGAGACGGGATTTTTGGATGTGATAGGAATATGGGATAAACTACACAATCGGGTAAATTCTATTGATAATCAATTGCTAAACATTTGTAACTAGGCTAGACTTTAGTGTGGGTAAATTCTCTCTCGAGCAACTTACCCCAAATCAACTCGGTTTTTGTCGAACACTGAGTTGCCGCTTTTAAGCACAGCCTCTGCCTTAGCCCATTCACTCTCTCAAGCTGAATGTGTGGGAAAGGCCTAGGGTTCACTCTCTCGAGCTGAACCCATGATGACCCAATATCCACCGACTATCAATTTAGTAGTCTTAGTTTTAAAACCTCTCTCTCGAGCGAGCCAAAAACACCAAGATGAAATTGTATTTGCAACTACAATCCCATTAAGTTCAAACACAACTACTAAACAAAATCACATTTAGACAACAAATACACTAACAATAAGCAATACCCAACAGGAAATTTAATCCATATTCACAAAATCACACCCCAAGGATTGGGGTTTTAGCTAGACATAGAAAAAAGGACGAAAATGATACAAAATCGAAGTAACATCAACTGGGTATGATTTATATTCACTTTAAGCGAGTCTAGGATGAAGAATCTTCAACACCCACTTCCAATTTCTTGGAATTGGAAGTTTTCAAATATTCAAAAGCTAAGAACAAGGTCTCTCTATTTGAAACTTAGAAAAATAAAATGTTGTATCTGAAATTGCATACTAAGATAGAAATTCAAACTAGTATTTATAGTTGTCTAAAAATGTGTTGCGAAGGATCACTCGGTGCAGTTAGTCGGGATCGCCGATGCACTCGGTGATCCGCCCTTTTGGTCTGCTTCATCACCTTTCAGGTTTTGCCTTCAGTATCTTTGCATTCTGGATCAATGGGAGATATAGTACTGCTTCACGAAACTGTTCGGCGACGCGCCGACTGCTCCTTTTCATCGCCAACTTGATCTTTTCCTTTAGCGTTCAGCTTACTAGAACAATGGGCGAGGTTAAGGCCATTCGGTGAATTACCTAATGGTTCAGGCGATCCTCAGGCCTTTTTTCTTCGTATTTTCAGCCGTTTTGTTCCTTTTTGCCAATTAGTGTCCATGCTTCACCTCAAACTCCAAATACTTGAAACTTAAGGATTTACATCAGTTATTGAGACAAAATATCCATTTAAGGGCACTAATTCTATTAAAATGAAGCCCTAAATGAGTCCAAATTTTGGACTCATCAACCAGCACAGACCGTCGGTCTAGTCCATTGGTGGCCCTGACAGCTTTTAAGTCAAGGGTCATTTAGTATTTTCCTTAGGTGTTGGACCCCTAAACAACATCATTTAACCCCTAAACTACATAGTTTTGGTCAGTTTAAGCCTAGTAAACTAATTAGAACTTACCCTAATAAATTATTCACCAAGAAATCTATCAAATTAGAACAAAAGAGGAGAAATAAGTCGAGCATCCCTAGTTCAAGAACGCATGAGTTTTCATTAGTTCCAGCCCCAAAATCGTAAGATTTCTCCGGGAAATTTGTCACCAGGTATGTGGGATTTCACTAGTGGGTTCCTTTCACCCATTAGGTCCCTAGATTTCAGTCAGAATCTTGATTACTTTCATATTATCTAGACCTAGGGTTTCTTGAATTTTAGAGATTGTTGCATTTTAGTTGTAAGAATGATCCCAAATCAGATTATCATGTTATTGCTTAGTTTCCTTTATGAAAATCAGAACCCTAGCTATGTAGTTCTTTTAGTTCATGAATTACACATTCTAGGTCAGATATTTTCAGACATACATGCCTCAGATTTGAATGTTTCATTATCAATATATTAATGTTGCATTTTCAGTTAGCATTCAGTTCTTGAGCTATCCAGTATTACAGAAATTCAGTAATAAATTGTTAATTACATAATCAATTGGGAGAAGCTTAATACAGAGTGGACTAGGGTCAGTCACCCTAAAGTCCTAGAACTACGTTTCACGTAGGTTGTAAGTCCCCTCTGTGGGCATCATTTTAGTGATCACGCCAGTCATGCCTCTATACCTCTGGCAGGGTATATTGGGTCCTATCGATGGGGCATATACATCGGACTCCACATTTAGTTCATGTGGTTTTATGTCGGGTATTTGTAGCTCCCTTACAGTCAGATTCTATTCCATCAACCACGTTATCAGTCACAATTTATTATTCAGTCTCAGCATGTTATAAACTTGGTCATTGCATTCAGTTATTTCATGTTCAATATTCTCAGTATAATATCATGTTTATCTCTTATCATTGCTCAGATATATGCTTTGGTTCAATTATGATTATTGTTCAGCTTTATTCTATCCTGCATGCTCAATACCTTTCAAGTACTGATGCATATTCTGCACTACATGTTCTCGTGATTTAGGTTCAGGTCCTCATCTTCCAGATCATGCATAGATCAGTTCTCGATCTTTAGTTAAGTAGCATCAATGATGAATCCTCATTCTTCGAGGACGATTGGCATGGTTATCTTCTTTTGCTTTTAGTCTTTAGTTTTCAATAGTTTCTAGATTTAGCTGGTGCATGTCCCAGCACTTCTAGTAAGTTAGAGGCTATTTTCAGACATAGTTAGTTTCATCTTTAGTATTTGAGTTTGACTTTTCAATTGTTGTGACACTCTCAGCTTTCATATATTCAGACAGTATTTGGGTATTTCCCTATCATTTCAGTTTACATGATGATTTAGATTCCGCACAGTCTTTTCTTCACCTCAGTTTATTTAGTATGCTTATGATATGCCAACAGGGTTAGCTTGGGGTCACTCATGATCCTAGGTCCCGTGTCTGCGTTCTGGGTGTAGCTTCGGGGTGTGACAAAATTGTTATCAGAGTATTAGGTTTAAGAGTCCTAGGATGTCTAAAATGCCACACTAAGTAGAGTTCTTTTCATGGGTGTGAAGTGCACCACATCTAATGAAAGGAAGGCTACAAAGTGTTTTAGGAAAACTTCACTTTCTTGATATTCTTATCGTGCGTAAGGTATGATCCAGCTTCCTCATTATAATCCTTCGTTATGCATTTCAGATCATGCCTCCTCGTAAAGCTTACAGAAGGAATGCAAATGCACGCAAGACTAACACAGTTCTCCAGTCCCAGATCAGGAAGTTTTGAATGCAGAGTTCCAGAACTCCATCTAGCTTTTGGCTCAGAGTATGACTAACAGGAACAACCAGCAGGTTCCAGTTCCTACAAATGCTAGTGGTGGATCAGTGGTAGACAGGGTTAAGCGAAACATATACGGAACTTTTAGCAAACATAGATAATACAAAGAATTTAGAAGTAAATACAGGAAACGTAGACACGGATGAAAATCCTAGTACATCAGGAATAAAAAACCCAAAAATTTTAAAATATTATAATACAAACTATGAACAATATGATAAATAAAAAACTATATGGGATAAAAGACTAAATAAAAAATGGACACTTAAACCAATGACCGAACAACATAATTTTTTAGATTTAGATTGTGCAACAGATATAAATAAAACAATCCAATTATGGATAGGATATATATCAAAACAACTAATAGATAACAAAATAGTAATAACAGAAACACCAGGATATATAGAAAGAACACTTATAGGAACAGTAAAATTATGGCTACAAAATTTATCAGATGAGAGTTTAAAGACTTTAAGAAGTAATAAAAAATTTGACGGTGAATTAGCCACTACAACTATGGAAATATTATATAAATACGAAATAGCTACAAGAAAAGAATTTAGTAGTATGACAACAGAAGTAGAAGAACAAAATAAAGAAAAAATCATAAACCGAAATCTAATGACAAAATTAGCAATATGTAATATGTGTTA
>JAJOOS010011575.1:0-20658 GCA_029582725.1 Solanum chiquidenum | reverse complement strand
TAGTATTATGGGATGCTACTTGCACATTGCACTAGTGTGACTTGGGGGTTGTCTTAGGTGATGGTTCCTATGTGAAGACTATGTCTTATGGTGTACTTCTGACTCTATGAATATATGTGGTTGGATTGATGAAGGCTATATGTAAGTTCACCTTTGGTAACCTTAAGGTGATACATTGCACCAAGTATTCCCTAAGGGTTGCTTGAGGAAAGGAGTTAAGAAAAAGAGGAAGGTAATATATTGTATGAATTGAATGTGCCTAAAATGTTATAAGTGGCCTTATGTTCTATTATGAATGGTTTCCATGTGTATGATGATGTATGGGGTTTATATTGTGCCTAATGTGTTAAAGGTTCATGAAGTTTCTCTAATAAGGCATGATGCATGGTTTCCAACTAAATGTCCCTTTTAAAAGAATGTTTTGCATGGTTATCATACTTAGTGCATTCTTGTACTAACACTATTCTTCTTCATCTTTTTACACCAAGTGTAGGTGGTGGTGGCTAAAGGACTTCCTTAGAAGTGATGAGCTTGGCTTACTATTCCCAAGTTCGAGTGTGTCCTTAAATATTCAAGGACCTTTATGTTAAAGAGTTTCCTTAGGTTCATTGTACTAGATAGTAGTTTCTTTTGTATTGTAAGGGTCGTGTCCCTCTTGTGTTGTAGTCGTGTTTTAAGATGGCTACTTTGAGACGTAGTATTCCGATTTTGTATTAAAAGTTTATATGAGGTGACTTTTTAAGTCTTGTGTTATATCATGAAAAGTTTTAAATTTTCCGTTATTTTTCTATGATAATGCTATGACGAATGCTAAGGGCTTGTATAAGACCTCCGAGAAGTCGAATACGCCGGTAACGACTAGGGGGTGCTCTCGGGTCGTTACACTTGGTTTCGCATCGTTCCTCTCGGGCAAGCCAAAAACACATGGGTGGCTTTGTATTTGCAACTACAAACCTATTAAATTAAGCCACAACCACAAGGTGAAATCACCATTAAATACATCTAACCTATTAGCAAGCAAGACCCAATAATAATATCAACACATATTTGCTAAATCACACCCCAAGAATGGGGATTTTTAGCCACACATCAAGAAACAACAAAATACACCTAAATGATAGTGAAATCAAATGGGTATAAGAAATTAAACCTTGATTTAAGCAAATGAAGAAGAATAGAGAAGACCCACTTCCAACTTGGGGAAAATGAACTCCTTTCTTCAAGTCTCCCAAAAACCCTCTCCAAACTTGAGAGTAAAAAAGTACTAAAAATTTATATTGTCTAAAATTTATATGCTAAAACTTATACTAAGCTATAACTCTCAACGAGTATTTATAGTTTTCAAATATATGTGTTGCGGCGGATCGTTCGGTGGCATTAGTCAGAATCGTCGATCAACTCGGTGATTCGCCTTTTTGTGAAGTTCATCACCGTCTTGCCTCATCCTTCGGCATCGTCATTCTCTAGGTCATTGGGCGACATAATACTACTTCGCGGACCTTCTCGGCGATGCGCCGACTGCTTTCTTTTTCCACTGACTTGATCATTTCCTTCAGGGCTCGGCACATTAGAACAAAAGGCGAAGTGAGACCCTTCGGTGATTCGCCAAGTGAACTCGGCGATCCTCAAGCCTTCATTTTCCTTTTCTTTTTAACCTTTTCGTTCCTTTTTGCGAAATAGCGTCCATGCTTTCCTTCAAACTTCAAATACCTAAAACTTGAAGATTTTCATCAGATATTGAGATAAAATAAGCATTTGAGGACACAATTCCTATTAAAATATAGCCCTAAATGAGTCCAATCTGTGGACTCACCAATAATCTCCTCTTGTTTTTTATTTGGAGAGCATGGGTAATCGCCTCTTTCCTCAACACTAGCATAGCTTCTTACTTATTGGTTCATTTTACCTGAGAAGACCTTTCAAACTTAAAAACCCTTATTATGTGAGAAATCCTTTCACAATCATGCTTTCATATGTGTATGAGCAAACCTTTCAACAACACAACAACAACAACATGATTGATACTTTACTCTCAAAGCATCCTAAAAAGATTTACATCGATTTCATAAGAACATGAATAATTCCATAATTCACCTTTGAAGATTCAAAACCTACTTTCAATCATCAACATTAAGAAAATATGGGTTAAACATGGGTTCATATAAATTCATCATAAATTAATTTAATTCTATCAATTCATGCTTGATATTATATAATCTTGTTTCATAATCCAAACCCACATTATATGATCATAGCTTGGAAAACACGGGATTTCATGAGTTCATGGGGAATACTCATAAAATCATGATATTAACTCAATTGATGCATCATAGATAATAAATAAATCAATTAGATCAATAATTAGGATAACCCGTAACATAGAAGAATTTGGGAACTCCATGAATGGAAGAAATCCATGGATGAAAACTATCATACTTAAATGCCAATTGCTTAACTTCAACGGTGGAATTGGAGGATTAACTTGCAAAACCCTAGCTTGAACCCTTTTCCTCAAGCTTTTTTCTAGAGAGAAATATTTTTGTGAGGAATACTAGTTCATTTTTTGTAAATTTGAGATAGTGATTTTTAATAGGGAAATTTTGGAGTTAAAACACTTATATAGGGGCTTTGATGAACGTGAAAACGACATAGTATTAGGCTTGACTAATTAGGAAAAGACCCAACTGCCCCTATGAGAATAATTTTCGTGTCTAACGATGGCCAGCCTAATGGACCATGGTTTGACCGATGGTCCGTCCTGTTCGTCCGTCATCTGGCATCAGAAGCTGGAATTTAAGGCCCTGATTAACAGACCTCAACCTCGGACCGTGGATCCAATGACGGTCCATTGGTCCATGCTGTGGTTCTTGATTTCTGAGTAGAATTGGTTGGCCAATCCACAGACCATACCTATGGTCCATGGTTCAGTCCGTGGTTCAATCCACGGGTCGTGGTTGGCTCCTTAAGATGGCACTAGAATTTTCTGACAATCGAAATTTTGCCCTTTCTGATATTATGCTTCTATTGATTGTAGAACTCATGTAGTCATGTTTCAGTTTCCAAATGAGTCTGTCCTAGAATGGGAAGGGGGAAATTATATGCCTAAGGGTCAGCTTGCTTCTTGTCTTAAAGCTAGAAAGATGATTTTTAAGGATTGTATTTACCATCTAGTTAGGGTCAGGGATACATATTCTGATACCCCTACTCTTGAGTCAGTCCTCGTTTGTAAATGAGTTTCCGGGAGTATTTCCAAATGATTTACTCGATACTTCTCCCGAAAGGGAAATAAATTTCGGTATTGACCTTCTCCCAGATACACACCCTGCCTCTATTCCTCCATATTGTATGGCCCCAGAAGAGCTTAAGGAATTAAAGGAGCAGTTAAATGATTTGTTGGATAAGGGTTTCATCCAATCGAGTATCTCTCCAAGGTGTGCTTCAGTCTTGTTTGTTAGAAAGAAGGATGGTTCTCTCCATAAGTGAATAGACTATTGACAGTTGAACAAGGTTACCTTTAAGAATAAATATCCTCTTCCAAGGATAGATGATTTGTTTGACCAGATTCAAGAATCGAGTTACTTCTCTAAGATTGATCTCCGATCGGGTTATCACCAATTGCGGGTGAAAGAAGATGACATTCAGAAGATAGATTTTTGAACCCGGTAAGGTCATTTTGAGTTTTTATTTATGTCATTTGGTTTGACTAATGCTCCGACGATATTTATGGATCTGATTAATAGAGTGTTTAGACAATACATTGACATGCTTGTGATTGTATTCATTGATGATATCTTGATTAATTTGACAAGTGAGGATGATCACATAAATCATTTGAGGATTGTGTTGCATGTCCTCAAAGACCAACAACTCTTTGCGAAGTTTAGCAAATGTGAGTTTTGGTTAAGGTCTCTGGCTTTTCTTGCTCATATTGTTTCAAGTAAGAGTATTTAAGTAGATCCTAAGAAGACGAATGTGGTTAAGATTTGGCCCAGAACTCTATCCCATTCGAACATTAGAAGTTTCTTGGGTTTAGCTGGTTACTACAGAAGGTTTGTTGATGGGTTTTGTTCGATTCCCTCTCTATTGAAAACATTGATCCAAAAGAAGGCTAACTTTGTATGGTCTGAAGCATGTGAAAAAAGTTTTAAACAATTAAAGGATAGACTTACTTCTGCTCCTGTGTTGACTTTACCGAATTGGACAGATGGTTTTGTGGTTTATTGTGATGCCTCAAGAATTGGGCTTGGATATGTTCTTATGCAAAATGGGAAAGTTACTGCCTATGCTTCAAGGCAACGTAAGATTCATGAGAAGAATTATACAACCCATGACCTTGAACTAGCGGCTGTTGTTTTTACGTTAAATATTTGGAGGCACTATTTATATGGTGTTCATGTAGATGTTTTTACTGACGACAACAGTTTGCAATATGTGCTTAATCAGAAGGATCTAAATCTTCGCCAAATAAGGTGGATTGAGTTACTAAAGAATTATGATGTTCTCTATCACCCCTATAAGGCGAACGTGGTGGTGGATGCTCTTAGTCGGTTATCTAAGAGTAGTATGGCTCACATCAAAGGTGATAAATAGGAGTTGGTTCGAGATGTTCATAGATTGGCCCGGTTAGGTGTTCAGTTAGTAGACTCTACTAAAGGTGGAATTATGGTTCACAATGGGTCAAAATTGTCTTTGTGGTTAATGTGAAAGCCAAGCAAGGTCTTGATCTGACGTTGTAGAATTAAAGGAAGCGGTGCTTAAAATTTTTGTAAAGGCTTTCTCCCAATGGGGAGATGGATTACTTAGATATCAAGGTCGTTTGTGTGTTCCTAATGTAGATGATTTGAGAAAATAGATCTTGTCAGAAGCCCATAGTTCTCGGTATTCCATTCACCCAGGAGCCACCAAGATGTACCGTGACTTGCGGGAGATCTATTGGTGGAATGGGATGAAGAAGGATATTGCGGTATTTGTGGCTAAATGTCCCAATTGTCAACAAGTGAAGGTTGAGCATCAGAAATTTGGAAGTTTGTCCAAAGACATTAGTAATCCTACTTGGATGTGGGAAGATATGAATAAGGACTTTGATGTTGGTTTGCCTCGCACCCGGCGACAACATGACTCAATATTTGTTATAGTAGATCGAATGAAGAAATCAGCTCATTTCATTCCTGTCAAGGAATCTTATTCGGTGGAGGACTACGCCAGGTTGTATTTTACGAAAATATTGAGATTTCATAGAGTTCCGTTATCCATTATCTCCGATCAAGGTAATCAATTCACTTCTCAGTTTTGGAAACTTTTCCGAAAGGGTCTTGGTATTCATGTTAAGCTTAGTACGACCTTTCATCCACAAACTGATCGGCAAGCGGAGCATACTATCCAAACTTTGGAGGATATGTTGAGCGCATGTGTAATTGACTTCAAGGGTAATTGCGTTGATCATTTGCCTTTGATCGAGTTTGCATATAAAAATAGCTATCACTCTAGTATCGGTATTGCTTTATTTGAGGCTCTTTATTGTAGGAGGTGTAGATCTTCTATACGGTGGTTTTAAGTGGGCGAAGTCTCTTTGATAGGACCCGAGTTGGTACATGATGCTATGGAGAAAGTTCGACTTATTAGAGAAAGATTGAAAACAGCTCAAAGTTGGCAAAAGTCAAGATTTTGAAATTGATGTTCATGATTGGGTCTACTTGAAAATTTCACCCATGAAAGGTGTTGTCACGACCCAGGGGTACCCCCTAGATGTAACATATCGTACAAGACCCCGAGAGGCGTCATATAAACCACTTAGCTTTCATAGTCAAGGTAATAAAAAATCGATAAGATTTTTAAAAACATTAACACAATCAAAGGTTTTATAAGCAATGCAGAAGTCTAATATAGTTGTCTCAAAAACCATCTAATACAATAGAATCTCGAGACACAGCCCATACATCTATATTCAAAACTCAAATGAAAAGAACATAGGGAAAGTAGTGGCCAAATCCTCGAATGAATGAGGACTCACCAATCTTCAACTGTTCTCCTACTATGGATCCGTGCCACGGGGATGAGAATTGGGAACACCAGACCCTACATCAGGATAAGAAATGTAGACAAGAGTATGTGTTAGTACAAAAATGTACCAAATATGATAGATTGCATAAACATAACATAAACATTAGACAACATAAGTCATAAAGCATAAACAATGCACATCATAGATCAATCCCAACATGTAAGGAATACTTCTTGAAGTAAAATTATTTCATCCTTAGTCAAGACTTGAGTAACCACCTCTAGTCTTGCACATAATGGAAGGCACACTCAAGAAACAATCCAAGTTCATCACCTATCATAACATATCTTAGCTTATCTTTTGAAGACATTGGGAATCACCTCTTGCCTTACTAGAAAGGATCATGGGTAATCGCCTCTTGTCCTTCTTACTTTAGGATCATGGGTAGTCGCCTCTTGTCCAACTTACTATGGAATAATGGGTAGTCGCCTTTAGTCCCCTTGCTTAGGATCATGGTTATTCACCTCTAATCCAATATCATGAGACATGGGTACTCTCATCTTGTCTTTCTATCATACGACATGGGTACTCGCCTCTTGTCTTTCACTTTAAGGAATATGGGTAATCTCCCCTTATCCTACTTTAAGGAATATGGGTAATCGCCTCTTATCCTACTTATTTGGAGGTCAAGGGTAATACCTATTGCTTCATCAATTTCATAGTTCTTAACTTAGATTTATTTTAGGTGAGCAATCCTTCCAACCTAGAATCATTCAGAAAGCCTTTCACATTCTCATACATAAGCAAATCATGTGGGAAAATCCCTTCCAAAACAATCACATCAATATTAAACAATCACCTACGTGTGCTTCACACATAAAGCAATTATTATCATAAATCATCACATATGCTTCAATCTCAAAGCAACTACTATTGTATCTTATTTATCTAATAAGAGTATACATAAATCTATAAATTCTCCTTTCATAGAGTAAAACACATTTTAATTAATTTCATCTTAGAAACATGGGTCAAGCATGGGTACTTGGAATTTCATCATAAAAGGCATAAAATCCTCTCAAATCATGCATAATCAATCATAATTCAATTAATTGAATCAACATTCACAAAGACCCAATACTTAGAAGAAAACCCAAACTCAAATTGGGGAATTTCTACTTTCTATTGGAGAACTTATGGGATCCATAGACGCAAGGATTCCATGGATAAATAAAGATATCACACCTTGCTATCAAAGGTCACAACAATGGAGAATGGAGACTTTACCTTCAGTCCTAGCTTCAACCCTTCTTTTTCTTAAAGTTTCTAGGGAGAGAAATATTTTGGAGAGGAAGAACCCAATTTCTTTTGTTGAAATTAAGAGAATGACTTGAATGCATAACTTTTGGGTTACAATCATTTATATAGGGGTCTTAGGCATGGGTGAAACGACACAGTATTATTTTAAAGATATTTGGAAAAGAGCCAAAAGCCCCTGAACATACAACTGACTGCACCTCCAAACACCTCTCTTCACGAGTCGTCAAGGACCACACGACCCGTTTTGGCACCCGTGGTCCTTCAATAGTGGCTTGGAAATCCTAACCCGAAACCTCACTCCCTTCACGACCCCTACCATGAGCCATGTTGGTTTGCACGAGCCGTCAACTGGCTCATGTGGAGGGTCAAAATTTTGGCTACCTACTGCCTCCCCTCCACGACCATCACCACGGCATGTTGAGTTCTTCACGAGCCGTTTGGGTGCTCGTGGGAGGGCAGCCTTCCTTTGCTCAATATTGTGAGCCACCACGGGTAACACCATGCCAAGTGCTGACCTTGACGGCCCGTCTAGGCCTCCATGAAGGGTGCCCAGACTCAAATCCTTGGCTAGTGACTTGTTACCTAGACCCTTGCTTCGTCTACTAGATTCTGAGGTGTTACATTATCTCCCACTTGGTAACAAGCATCATCGAATGGGATTCTAATCATCCCTCAATAGAAAAGAATCGAGACTAGCAGCACAACATGCATGTAATCACAAAAATGCACATATTCGAGGAGGAAACATCTACTCCAAACTAAGACATACTCAGGTCATCATATCATGAAATCCATATGCAACTCATACTCAAATCCATATATTCGAGGAGGAAACAACAACTCTAAGCTAAAGCATGTTAGAAACATCATGTCATGTATTCTATATGCAATTCAAACTCAATTGCACATGAAAATGTAGAAATTAATCAAGTTGACTCATTTTCTCAAAACTTAAGCTTTTCATGAACATGCATCAATAAGAAAATCATGGGAATATCTAAAACACATGACACCAAAATAAAGAGTAAACCATTAGGAATTCATTACCTCAAGCTAGAGTAGGGGTAGAAGTAAAAAGATGAGGATATCAGGATATCATATAAGGGTAGGCCTCCCAAGTAGCACCCTCAACTAAATGATTCCTCCACAACACTTTCAAAGAAGCAACTTCTTTGTTTATTAACTTCTTGACTTTTCGGTCTAAAATCTATATTGGAACTTCTTCATAAGAAAGATTTTCCTTAACTCCCAAATACTCTAAGGGAACTATAGATGTTAGATCTCCAACACACTCTTTAACATAGAGAGATGGAAAACCGGATGTACCGATGTCAATTCATTAGGCAATTCAAGTTCATATCCATCCTTACCAACACGTCTCAAACTTTGATATGGGCCTACATAACGGGGACTAAGCTTTCCGTTCTTACCAAATCTCATTACACCTTTCTTGGGTGAAATTATCATGTAAACCCAATCATGAATATCAAACTCAAGATTTCTTCTTCTAACATCGACATAGGACTTTGGTCGACTTTGGGTTGTTCTCAACCTTTCTCTAATAAGTCGGACTTTCTTCATAGCCTCATGAACTAACTCGGGTCCTATCAACGAAACTTCACCCACCTCAAACCAACCTATAGGAGATCTACACCTCCTACCATACAAAGCCTCAAATGGAGCCATACCAATACTCGAGTGATAGGTATTATTATTATAGGGAAACTCAATCAAAGGCAAGTAATCATCCCAATTACCCTTGAAATCAGTTACACAAGTTCTCAACATATCCTCTAAATTTGGGATAGCATATTTCGCTTGCCCATCAGTTTGGGGATGAAAAGTCGTGCTAAGCTTAACACGAGTACCAAGATCCTTTTGGAAAGATTTCCAAAATTGAGAAGTGAACTTAGTACCTCGATCAAAGATAATGGAAAAGGGCACTCCATGCAACCTTACATTTTCCCTATAATACAACCTAGCATAATCTTCTGCCGAATAAGAAACTTTAACGGGAATGAAATGGGCCAATCTCGTCATTCGGTCTACTATAACCCAAATCAAATCATATTGTTGTCATGTACAAGGCAACCCTACTATGAAGTCCATATTCAAATCTTCCGACTTCAAAGTAGGAATACTAATATTTTGGGACAAACCTCCTGGTTTCTGATGGTCAACTTTCACTTGTTGACAATTAGGACATTTAGCCACAACTTCCGCAATATCCTTTTTCATCCCATTCCACCAATAGATCTCCCACAAATCACGGCACATCTTGGTGGCTCCCAGTTGAATGGAATATCGTGAACTATAGGCTTGTGACAAGATATGTTCCCTTAAGTCATCAACATTTAGAACACACAAACGACCTTGATATCTAAGTACACCATCTCCCCTTTGGGAGAAAGTCTCAACGGATTTTACAGCATCACTTCTTTCAATTCTACCAAAATTGAATCAAGACCTTGCTTGGCCTTCATATCCTCCACAAAAGATGTTTCTAAACCATTTTGAACCACAACACTACCCTTAGAGGAGTGTATTAACCGAACACCTATTTGGGAAAATCTATGCACATTTTGTACCAATTCTCTTTTACCTTCCTATATATGGGCTACACTACCCATTGATAATCGGCTAAGAGCATCCGCTACTACTTTTGCCTTACCGAGGTGATAGAGAACACTCATATCATAATATTTCAATAACTCAAGCCACCTTATTTGGTGAAGATTTAGATTCTTCTTATTAAACACATATTGCAAACCCTTGTGGTTGGCAAACACATCTACTTGCACACTGTACAAATAATGCCTCAAAATCACTAAGGCAAAAACAACCGCCACTAGTTCAAGATCGTGGGTAGGATGATTCTTCTCATGAATCTAAAGTTACCTGAAGCATAGGCAACAATTTTTCCATTTTTCATAAGTACACATCCTAACCCAATTCTCGAAGAATCGCAATATACCACAAAGCCATATGTCCCTTTCGGTAAGGTCAACATCGGAGCGGGAGTAAGTGTATCTTTTAATTCTTGAAAACTCTTCTTACATGCTTCGGACCATTTGAACTTGGCCTTCTTTTGATTCAAAGTTGTCAATGGAGAGGCAATCAGAGAAAACCTCTCAACAAACGCAAAAAACTCCTAATGTCCGAAGGGGATAATGGGCTAGGCCATCTTTTGACCGCATCCGTCTTCTAAGGATCTACCTTAATACCCTTGCTTGAATGAATATGACCAAGAAAAGCTATGGACCTTTGCCAAAACTCACATTTGCTAAACTTCGCAAAGAGTTGTTGGTCTTTCAAAATTTGCAACACAATTCTCAAATGATTGATGTGATCATCCTCACTTCTCGAATAAATCAATATATCATCAATGAACACAATAACAAACATGTCAAGGTATTGTCTAAACACCTTATTCATCAAATCCATAAATGTCGCCGAAGCATTATTCAAACCAAATGACATGACCATACCGAGTTCTAAAAGCCATTTTTGGAATATAATCTTACTTCACCCTCAATTGGTAATAACCTGACCTAAGGTCAATCTTGGAAAAGTAACTCACTTCTTGGAGTTGGTCAAATAAATCATCTATCATTGGAAGAGGATACTTATTCTTAATGGTCACTTATTCAATTGTCGGTAGTCAATACACATACGAAATGAACCATATTTTTTTTAACAAACATAACTTGAGCACACCATGAAGAGATACTCGTTTGGATGAAACCTTTATACAACAAGTCTTTTAATTGCTCCTTTAATTGCTTAAGTTCTACCGGAGCCATTCGGTAAGGAGGAATAGAAATAGGTTGTGTATCTTGGAGAAGGTCAATACCAAAGTCTATTTCTATTTCTCGAGGAATACTGGGTAGATCTTCTAGAAACACTTCCAAAAACTCATTAACAATAGGGAGCGACTCAAGACTGGGTTTCGGAATCCATATCCTCACCCTAACTAGATGGTACATGCAACCCTTAGAAATAATCTTTCTATCTTTAAGATAAGAAATAAACTGACCTTTTGGTATAGAATTTCCCCCCTTCAACTCTAGGACAGGATCATTTGGGAACTGAAACTTGACTACACGAGTTCTACAATCAATAGAAGCATAACATGAGTGCAACCAATCCATCTTAAGAATGACATCAAAATTTAGCATATAAAGCTCTACCAAATCAACAAGAGTAACTCTATGGGACACTTTCTATATACACTCTTAGTTACCACAGAATCAACAATAGGAGTAGAGAGAAAAAGATCTAACAATACATCAGGAAGAACATCAAATCTCATAGCCACATATGGCGTCACAAAAGACAAGGTAGCACCGAGATCAAGAAAAGCATAAACATCAAGTTGAAAGACTCTCAACATATCGGTAACCACATTGGGAAAACCCTCTTGATCACCATGAGTCTGAAGTGCATAGAATTTGTTTTGCTCAGGAGCATTCAAACCTGAACTGCGTCGATAGGATGAAGGATAGGGTTGAACCCTACGACGATAATCTACTTCATTCTTAGCAATTGAAGAACAATCTCTTATCTTGTGGTCCATTTTACCACAACCAAAACAAGCGTTAGAACCCGCTAGATACTTACCCTCATGCTTCCTTCCACACTTAGCACAATTTGGCAATGAAGACCCGTTAGCACCTCCTTCAAGTTTAGGGTTAGACACCATATCTTTGTTGAACTTGGGAGCATTGGAGGAACCTTGACCGGAAAACCTTTGTTGAAACCTAGAACGACCATATCCATTGGACCTTGCATGAGAGAAATTACCATCACCGATTTTAGCTCTATTTGTTTCCCTAGACCTCTCCTTAAATTTTTCTTCTTCAATCTATTAGGCATTAACCATGAGAAGAGACATGTCCATGTCATGGACAAGCATAGTTGTACGACATTCTATCCCCACCAATTTGGACACTTCCGAAACAAACTTGCTCATCCTTGCCCTAGAGTCGGCAACTATAGAGGGAGCATATCTCGACAACTGTGTGAACCTTAAAGTATACTCTTTCTCACTCATATTCCCTTGTCAAAGATTGATAAATTCAAGAAATTTTTCCTCCCTTATCTCAAGAGGAAAGAACCTATCAAGGAAACCAGACTTGAACCTTTCCCATTCTAAGGGACCCGCATCTTTCAATCTTGCTTCCTTCCATTGGTTGAACCAAATTTGAGCAACACCTTTAATTTGATAAGTGGCTAATTACAACGTTTTCTCCGGCGTCACTCCCATAATAGCCAACAACCTGTAAACCTCATCAATGAACTCTTGAGTATCTTCCTCAACCTTAGAACCATAGAATTTTGGAGGATTCATCATAGTGAAGTCCCTCACTCTAGATGTTGTTCTACCCACATTTGGGTTCATGGGGACCACAACCACCCTATTGGCTTAGGCCATCACGACTTGAGCTAATAATTGAAATCATTCCTAAACTCCCCATTAGTCACTTGCACAGCCAAAGGTTTAACCGGAGCTCGAGGATCTTGAGGAGCTTGAGGAGATTGAGGAGGAGCTCCTTGACCAACATCTTCTCCCTGATTACTTCTAGCATAAGCCCTTCGAGTAGTCATATCGTGTTGACCATCGGGTAAGGATTAGGAGAGAGACCTGATAGAGTTAAACTTTATCGCACGACTTAGAGTAATGAAGAAAAAGTTTCTTAAACATCTTGTAGTCTCTTATTCATAAATGTGGCGCGCTTCACACTCATAAACAAGACTCTACTTGACGTGATTTTGATACATCCTAGAACCTTTCTAAAACTGGATCTTATACCAGATTTTTCACAACCCAGGGGTACCCCCTAGATGTAACATGGTGTACAAGACCCCGAGAGGCCTCATATAAGCCACTTAGATTTCATAGTCAATATAAAAGAAAATCGATAAGATTTAAAACAATTTCAACACAATCAAAGTTTTTATAATCAAAGTGTAAGTCTAAGACACCCATCTCAAAAACAATCTAATACAATAGAATCTCGCGACACAATCCATACATCAATGTTCAAAACTCACATGAAATGAACATAGGGAAAGTAGTGGTCATATCCCAGAATGAATAAGGACTCACCAATCTTCAACTCTTCTCTTTCTATGGATCCTAGCCACGGGGATGAGAATTGGGAACACCAGACCCTACATTTGGAAAATAAATGTAGGCAAGACTATGCGTTAGTACAAAAATATTTTAAATATGATAGCTTGAATAAACATAACATAAATATTAGACAACCTAGGTCATAAAGCATAAACAATGCACATCATAGATCAATCTCAACATGTAAGGAATACTTCTTGAAGTAACCTCATTTGATCCTTAGTCAAGACTTGGGTAACCGCTTCTATTCTTGCACATCATGGAAGGCATAGTCAAGAAACAATCCAAGTTCATCACATATCATATCATATCCTAGCTTATCATTTAAAGACATGGGGAATTGCCTCTTGCCTTACTATAAAGGATCATGTGTAATCACCTCATGTTCTTCTTATTTTAGGATCATGAATAGTTGCTTTTTGTCATACTTACTTCATGATCATGGGTAGTCACCTCTAGTACCCTTGCTTAGGATCGTGGGTATTCGCCTCTAGTCCAACATCATGAGCCATGGGTACTCGCCTCTTTTCTTTCTATCATATGAGATGGGTACTCTCCTCTTGTATTTCACTTTAAGGAATATGCGTAATCACCCCTTATCCTACTTTAAGGAATATGCGTAATCACCCCTTATCCTACTCATATAGGGGTCAAGGGTAATTGCCTCTAGCCTCATCAATTTCATAGTTCTTTAAACCTAGAATCATTCAATGTGAGAAAGTCTTTCACATTCATACATAAGAAAATCATAAGGGAAAATTCATTCCACAGCAATTGCATAAATATTCAACAATCATTACTTGTGCTTCACTCTCAAAGCAATTCTTATTATAAAGCATCACATATGCTTCAATCTCAAATCAACTACTATTGTATCTAATTTATCCTATAAGAACACACATAAATCTATAAATTCTCCTTTCATAGAGTAAAACCCATTTTAATCAATTTCATCTTAGAAACATGGGTCAATCACGGGTACATGAAATTTCATCATAAAATGCATAGAATCCTCTCAATTCATGCATAATCAATCATAATTCAATCAATTGAATCAACATTCACAAATACCCATTACTTAAAAGAAAAACTTAACTCAAATTATGGAATATCTACTCTCTATTGGAGAACTTAGTAGTTCAATGGATGCAAGGATTTCATGGATGAATAAAGATATCATACCTTGCTATCAAATCCCACAATAATGGAGAATGGAGACTTGACCTTGAGACCTACCTTCAACCGTTCGTCTTCTTTTTATTCAAGTTTCTAGAGAGAAAAATATTTCATAGAGGAAGAACCCAATTTATTTTGTTGAATTTAAGAGAATGACTTGAATGGGTAAGTTTTGGGGTTAAAATCACTTATATAGGGGTCCTAGGCATGGTTAAAATGACGTAGCATTATTTTAAAGAAATCTAGAAAAGACCCAAAAGCCCCTGAACATACAACTAACTACACCTCCACACGCCCCACTTTAGGAGCCATCAAGGACCGCACGACCCATTGTGGCAGCCGTGGTCCTTGACCACTAACTTGGAAATCCTACCCCAAAACTTCACTTTCTTCACGACCCCTGCCATGAGCCGTCAAGTAGCTGTGTGGAGGGTCAATATTTTGGCTAGCTACTTCCTCCCCTCCACGGCTAGCACCATGGCCAGTTGTGCTCTTCACAAGCCATTTGAGTGCGTGTGGGAGGGTATACTTCCTTGGCTCTATTCTATGAGCCATCACGGGTAACACAAAGCCACGTGGTGCCCTTCACGACTCCTCTAGGCCTCAGTGAATGGTCCTCAGGCTTAAATACTTGGCTAGTGACTTGTCCCCTAGCCCCTTCCTTAGTCTACTAAATTCTGAGGTGTTACATAAGTAATAAGGTTTGGTAAGAAATGGAAGCTTAGTCCTCGTTATATAGTCTCATATCAGATTTTCTAACGTATTTATAAGGTTGCTTATGAACTAGTATGGCCTAATAAATTGGCATCCGTACATCCAGTTTTCCACTTCTGCATGTTGAACAAATGTGTTGCTGATCCGACATCTATAGTTCCTGTTGAAGGCTTGGATTTTAGGGAAAATATTTCCTATGAGGAAGTCCCGGATGAGATTTTAGACTAACAAGTCAAGAAGTTGAGAAATAAAGAAGTTGCTTCCGTGAAAGTGTTGTGGAGGAATCCGTTAGTTGAAGGTGTTACTTCGGAGGCTAAGGTCGATATGATATCCCATTATCCTCATCCCTTTCCTTCTACCCCTACTCTAGTTTGAGGTATTGAGTTCCTCATGATTTAATCTTTGGTGTCATGTGTCTTAGATATTCCCATGATTTCCTCATTTACGCATGTTCATGAAAAAACGTAGGTTTTGAGAAAATGAGTCAACTTGATTGATTTCTCCATGTTTATATACATTTGAGTATGAGTTTCCTATACACTTCACGATATGATGTTTTCAAAATGCTTTAGCTTGGAGTTGATGTTTCCTCCTCGGATATGTTCATTTATATGATTGCATGCATGTTGGGCTGCTATATTTCAGTTCTTTTCCTTAATATGATGTCTAGAATCCCATTCTACGACAAATATTCCCAATGGGAAGATAATTTAGCACCTCATAATCAAGAGGGCTAAGCAAGGGGTCAAGTGGGAGGTCACCAACCCAAAACTGAGCCAGGGCACCCAACATAAGCCCTTGACGGGCCGTGAAACGGTACCGCGACTCATGGTGGTGCTCATGAAGGCCTTCCAGAGCCTGGCCAAGAGGGTCTCCCCTCCCACGAGCCTTTAGACGTCTCGTGGTGTGCCTCATGCCTCGTGGTGGTGCCTGTGAAGGGGAGGCAAAACCAACCCCAAGCCCACCCCGATCGTACGAACATCCAGACGGGTTGTGAAGGGGAAAACGACCCATGAAGCACTACAAGAAAACAGTCTCTAAGGAAGGGAAATCTCATCCCTAAAAGTCCAAATCTGGTCCCTAATAGGCATTTGGGACCTGAAAAAGTTGGTCGCCACTCGTCCTAGTAGCTTCCGTCGCTATTGGTCAACAACGACGAGTTTCAAATTTCGGTCGTGAAATGGTATTGGGACGGGAAAGAAATCTGATCAGCTCTGCCATTTTAGAGACCACAATTCTGATCTCAAATACTTTTTAAATACCTTAGAAAAAGCTTATTTCAGGTCGTTAAACCTCTTTAGGGACGTTCATCAACTGGTCCTAGAATAACTTTCGCGACGAGCAATGACCTAGTCCTAGAAACAATTTAGAGACGAGTACCAACTTTGTCTTAGAATAGATTTAGCGATGATCAACAACCCGGTCCTTGAATAGATTTAGCGACGTTCAATAACTTGGTCCTAATCAAGCTATTCTAGTCCTAGATAAATCTTTAGAGAAGAGCAACATTTCTCGTCTTAGATTGACCTTTAGGGACGAGCAATAATATTGGTCTCTAACTGACCACCAATGGTCCTAGAGCAATTGATATCAGTAGAATAAAAAAAAATTCACAAATATTATTTTGCTACTGAATATTTCGATAAAAAAGATGATAGATATAGAAGTGACAAGAAGATAGAGATCAAGAGTGTACGATTAATTACAATAAATTGGCTAACATCCCTTGATTTTAGTTTCAATATTTGCTTAACAAAAATACATAGCTAATATCCGAGAATCCGAGCTATACTTTTATATCAAGTTTCGCAAAACATAAATTCGTACTAAACTAATAAGGAGCTCACGCATTAACAAAAGCTTGGCAAAAAGTTAAAAGTTTCAATCTTCAATTCATGGAGTGTTGTCCAGAAACATCAACAAAAGCTGCAAGAAAATAAGAAAATCAATTAGAAAAACTTTGAAATACATTAACCAAGATCAAAAATCTATTTTCAAGAACTACAACTAAATGGAATCTGGTAGATAATAGAAACTAATGAACTGATTAATTTTTATTAGCTTTTTAGTAATAGTAGTTATGGTTTAGAAAATTCTCCTTCCTACACTTTTCTCTCCGTACGTATTCCATATGTTAATCTACAACAATCATTTCTTAGAGAGTTAGCTACACGTTCCTCCCTATGGAGCCACCGTACAGGACTCCATCAGCTCGTGCTACTTCTCAGGTTAGAGTTCTGCCAGGTTCGACCATATTGGGGGATCAATGAGGCTAAAGAGGAGGAGGATAAGAAAAACAAATTTGTCAATATAATTGAGGGGGAAGCTGAACAGAGCAACCAGAGCTAGAAAAAATAGAGTTCACAGAGATATCTACTTGCGAAGAAAATGGCAAAGTCAATGAGATCAAAGAGGAAAAAGAGGCTGAGAGCTATAAGGAGGGATATAGTTGCTACAGAACTCACTGTTCTTAAGAAAGAAGCTGCTAAATTGGTTGCCCAAGAAGTTGCCCTTGCTGCTCCTAAGATTATTGTTATATCTCCTAAGCTAATGGCAATCAAAGTTTAAAATCTTTAAAACCTCTTCGAAAGAAGATGAAAAAGAAGCTGAAAATAGCTAAGAAGATGAATCATGGCAAGGGAAAGATTGGGAGAAAGAATGTTTGATTATAGTATATTCTCTAAGCTGATAGATGTCTTGTTACTTACTGTTGAAAGTCCCTCCCATATTCTCTCCTTAATTCATGATCTTACATTGTAGTATTATCTTGGAACTTGACTATGTGAGTGGATCATGCTCATATAATATTATTTTTTGTGCTGTCAGAATGAAGCCTCAAGTTCTTAAATTTATTTACAAAATAGATCGTCTTATTCATTTACCTTGTACAGTTTGTTGGAACATGCTAAACTTGCCTAGAAATATGAAGATGTAGACTGCAATCCAACAATGTTAAGATGTTTTAGTTTTCTGACGAAGTTGACGTGGGAAACATCAAAAAAAAAATTGAGGGGGAAGTTTATGCCAAGTGGGGAATGACACGGTTCATGATAACCAGACCATGGCTAGGAGATTTTCAGCTAACAGATTACTCTCAGTAACACGTTACCTGCACAGGGAATTAAGCTAACAGATTACTCTCAGTAACACTTGCACAAACAAAATCAAGGTCATGTTCAAACCGTCTAACTCTAGCATTAAAAAAAAAAAAAACAGAGACAAAATAAACATGATCACGACATAGCTATGTTTCTAACATCTCTGAGGAAAAAATGGAAAATACCTACCCAAATGAAGAACTTGTCGAAAATGAGCAGTCGAGGATCAATCATATAAGCAAGTCTACTAGCTTATTTATTAAGATTAAAAGTCAAAAACATCTATAGTTAGCGATGGAGTTGAACAGTGAGCATGTAGTTGATCAATCCCTGCGCCTCCAGATAACAATTCGAGAGATATTTTCAACCATAGAAAGGACATAGATTTCACTAAATCCAGTTCTACAATCTCCAACGTAAAAGTATATTTTTACTTACTTGGTCAGCAGAAAATATTGGTCATTCAGTTGAAATGGGCGATGTCGCAGGTGGGACATGTGATTGTTGAATTGACTTATCCTCTACATATTTAACATGCAGGTATCCTCTCCATTTGTTTGATAGCTCATTCATCCATCCCAAGACATGATCACGATGATCATTCATGTCAACACCTTCAAATTTATTCTATAATAATCGAAACATGAATTGAGTTATTACAAATAGAGAAGTAACAACAAAGGACAACAAGATGAAAAAAAGCCCTGCTTCTAGTAGAATAAGCAGAGCTTCTATATTAAACAAGATAAAAAGACAGAGAAGTCTAGTGAACTATAGTTCTTCTACAATCCTAAGTCTATTTAGATGTGGACTCTGTAAGGTTACGAAGTACTTTCCTCTCCTTTTTAGATAAGATCAACTGATCCATTTTCAAGTGAAGAAACTTCTTTGCACTTGTTTCTCCCTTGTACTCTTTTTTCCTTTTCAAGATTAGATGAACCTATAATTGCATAATTTGGTAAAACTATAGCAATAAAAATTCAGTTTTAAGTTAATAACATACGAGTTCAAAATATCATACCTTTTTTAACTGATTGAGAGTGTTTCATAACTTGATCAGTAGATGGAGGTAATGTTTCATTGGTTTGCATATCCTCTTTCTGAAGAACCAATCTATCTACTGTTTGCATTTCTTGACTAGAAGACGTGGTAGAATTCAACCTGGTTCTTTTAGAAGGAGTTTGCATTTTTTGATTAGCATATCGATTATTCTTGGTCAATGCTCCCATATCATATTCAGAAACCCCTAAAGAGGAGCTCAATGATCCATGTCTTTGCTCTAGTCTCTTTCCTGTAGCACGTAGAGTAATTTTTTTTTTGAAGAACATGATGCAACACTAGTACACACAAGTAGCTGAAACAAACTTACTTTTTTTAACTTTTTGAGTGTATTGCTTAACTTGATTAGTAGATGCAAGAGTCGGAGTATCCATTGCTTACTAGGAGCCTTAACCTTGAAAATTACACACAAATATTTTTTTAAAATATAAGGAATAAGTAAAATAATAAGATCTACAAAACTTGTTACAATCAGATTCAATATGAAACTAACAAAGTGAATGATACATTGTCTTCTTTAGAACATAATTGAAACCAAGTTCACATATACACCAACTTCAACATACTCCCAAAAGAAATCAAGGGACTTTTCAATATGAATAGATGGAAAGTTTTCTCGGTAAGCACACAGAGAGGAAGACCTGCTAAGCTAAATTTTTATCCTCAATACTAATATTTTAAATTATTGGAGGAATATGTAACTTATCTAGATATTATTCTTCATGTTGAATTTAATGTGTTTTAACATTAGATAAGATATATGGAGTATCAATTCTTATAGGTGGAAGCTTATTATATAGCTCGCTCTAATCACTTGTGACTTTTTTGGGTTCCAAAGATGAACGAAACATAATCAGTTGATCAAAAAATATACAATCAAATGGCACAATGAAAAATAAAAGATTATATACTAACTTATAATTAAGATGCTAGTTCTTGAAACATGTATACATGATTTCTTTTAGCCTACCAAAGATTAAAGTAAGTACTTACACGAAATAGTCACTTCTGATTTAAAAAATCTTGTTGGTAGTTGGTTCAAGATCATAACTTTTCGTATGTTCTTAACACGTATCAGGATTCATGTGCCCTGCTATATATTTCCTTATATACAAACACTCTGATTTCTCAAAGTGTTAAAGTTGTAACAGATA
>JAJOOS010011574.1:0-24766 GCA_029582725.1 Solanum chiquidenum | reverse complement strand
TTCATGCAATAAACTGAGCAATAACATGATAATCTGATTTGGAACATGTTAATAACTAATTCATGATGATCTGCTGTAATTCTAGAAACCCTAGGTCTATTCATAATAAGGGAATCAAGAAACTGACTGAATTCTAGGGACCCAATGGGAAAAGGAACCCACTAGTGAAATTCCACATACCTGGTGAAGAATTTCGGGGAGAAATCCTTTGATTTCAGGGCTGGAACTGAAGAAAACTTGTTGCATTTTTGAACTAGGGTTCTTCACCTCTTTCTCCTCTTAGCGTTCTAATTTTCTATGTTTTGATTAATGATTTGACTTAGGTAAGTTCTAGTTATGTTTCTAGGCTTAAATTGACTAAAACCTCATAATTTAGGGTCTAAATGGCGTATCTTAGGGGTTAAACGAAATAGGAAAAGACCAAAAGACCCCTGACTTAACTACTGTCGGAGTGATCGACGGACGAGACTGACAGGCCGTCAATCAATCGACGGTCCGTCGATTGGGTCCGTCGATCAAGTCTGCCCAACAAGGCTTCACTAAAATGAGCATAACTTTTCACTCGGAGGTCGGATTTTAGCAAACTCGGTGGCGTTGGAAAGAGGATTCAATTATCTATCATATAATAGGTGATGGGACACATAAATCCATTTGTGCTAAATGTTATGACCATCTGAAGTTGACCCAATCACAATTTTCCATCTAACTGGCTGCTACACTCACCTACGGTCAGAACTGCGGACCGTCGATCGACTGACGGTCCATGATGGTTAACCATCAATCAAGACTGAAGCTGGGCTTTTGGGCCATCGATCCACAGACACGAACCACGGTCTGTGACCTGACCTACGGACCGTAGGTCCGGCCGTGGGTAAACACTTGGCCGAATTTTTGGGCTGAGTTCTGGGGGAGGTTGCTGACAAAAACCACGGACCTGTAGGATGGACCATGGGTCCTCCTACGGTCCGTGGATGGTGCCCGTGGGTGCCACCTGCAACACCAAAAATCTGCAATCCGGTCTATTTCGGATACGGGGTGTTACAACACGTTTATCACTTCCATCATTCTTAAATCCATTTGCCAACATGGTTTGGTAAAATTTCACGTATCATTGTTTCTGTGCTTGTTTTAGTCCATAAAGTGACTTAACAAGTTTGCACCCATGAACCATAAAACTCTCGGGTTGTTCCATGTAAATTTCTTTCTCCAATTCTCCATTTAATAAGTTGTTTTCACATCCATTTAATGAATTTGAAGGTCATATACTGCAACAAGGGAGATCAATCAGCCTCCAAGTGTGATTACTCAAGATTGAATCAATCTCACTATTGACAGCCTCTTTCCCAAAGATGTAGTTCGCTGAAGACATAGCTTCATTAAATATATGAGACTTATTTTCAAGAAGAAATGTTACAATATCAAATTTGAAGGAAGTAGATGTCCTTTGACATTTAATATACGTCTAAATTTATTTATCAAGTACAATCTCCTTTGGTTCTTAGGGAGATGGTGAATTTTGGTAAGGGGAAATTTGGATGCCAGGGCATCATTAATAATAACTTTGTCAAGTCTCTTACTGATTCTCCACCTCATTCTCCTACCATTAATTAGACCAAGTACAAGCACTTTCAGTGAATTGAGTGTCCATAAGACTACAATCATCCATACATTATGAAGTCCAAGCTCTTGGATAAAGTATGAAGCACTCCACCCTTCTTCTCATCAGCATTCAAAATAGTATTGAAATCTCCGAACAGAGCCCAAGGACCATTAACCATACCACAAACTATCTGAAGTTGTCTGTTGCATTTCTGTCTGTTGCATTTCTGTCCCCTTTTGTTCATCCTCAAGTATGCTAGTCTTCTCTTCTTCCTGCACCTTTCTTTTCTCTATGTTGTTCCTGGTTCTTTGTTTGTTTGTCCTCTAGTTTTATTTTTTTTATTATCAATATTATGCTTCTGGGGTTCTCTTTGTTTGGCTTTGTGCTTTTGGTGTTGGTTTGTCTTATCCCCTCTAGGCTTAGAATTCTCAACCTTTGAACTTTTGCCATTCCAGGTCTATCGAAAATCACTAGCAGTATCAAGATAGAAAGGGTTGACTACAGGGGATCCAATTTGTCTCACATAATACCATGTATGACAGTGGTATGGTAAACCTGGTAATAAGACCCATACCGAAACAATAGGAGAATCTTCCTATGGTCTATAATCGGGGGTCCATTTTTGAAGCCACATAACCGTACCATCTATTTCAATTGACCTTTTGAACAATATCAGTTTACAATCATCATCATTTGTGACATCAATAAAGACCGTACAAAAATCATACGCACCTATTTTGACGTCTCCTTTGAGAGATATCTTTGCAGCGAAGATTGAGCGAATGTGTTCTATGTCAGGCCTTGTTCAAACAAACTTGCCAATAATCGTGTATCGGCACTCCTCAGCCATCACCCCATAGTAGTCACTTGATTTGAAGATTACAGAAGGCATACCATTGTGAGTCGTGATTCGGGTTGGGTCTCCAAATTTTGATGCCCTAGGATCTGGCTTCGATGAAGCAGTGATTACAAAAGCAAAGTCTAGTTTTGATTAAATTCATTCCTTGGGGTGGTTCACAGGTACCTTAGCATGTTATCTTATAAAAGAAGTCAAATTCTCTCCGTACAACACTTCTAATAACTTAAATATTACAGTCGGGTTTCTGCTTATTTTGGGTGATTAGTGCCCACGCACCACCACATGGCCTCACCGGATGGCCCCTCCACGGCGCGTCCCATAACAAATAACAACTATTACAAGAAATCAAATGAACTAAATGACTAGACACTTCCAGGACATTTTCTGATATTAAGATAACCAGTGACAACTACAACTAATAGAAATAAACTGGACTAATACTCTGTTGAGCTCCCATGGACAAATGGAACATGTAGCAAGAAAGAAGAGGAGAATATAATTAGTGAGAGTTGGAGAAGAAGAAGAGAGATAAGAGAGAGAGAGTCAGAGGAAGAGGTGAGGAAGTTACCAATGCAATCATGCTCTTCTTTGTCCTGTCAGTTGCGGTTATAACCGCATTACAGAAACAACTCTTCTGACGTGTGATCCTGTCCCTAGCAGGTCATTAATCTAAAACCAATTTCAGCCATAGAAGCCAAGTTAGTTGTTTATTTCCTACTCCCTTGAATTGGATTACGAACCCCCACGTCCACATAACTCTTCTTTTATTCCAGTTCATGAAAAATTGTGGGTAGACGGTCCATATTTCATATTAAACTACACATAAGGAAATGGAGGATAGGTGGTTGCATGGTGGACGATAAAGGGTTAACGGAGTTTCACCACTCCTTGGGGAGCAGTTGAATAGTTATAGAGCAAAAAGGTAAAAGGATTTATACCTTATTAAGACGCTATATTCAAGAGGTTGTATAGGACAAAAAGCAATCCTCTAGATAAGCCATAAGGGACAAACTTGTACCAAGCTGGAACCACTAGTACCCCCTCCAATGTGTCCCAAAAAAATTACCTGAGTCCTAATCCTATGCGCACTCCAGGAACCTAACCTCCCCAAAAAGCTAGGTACTATATGATTCGTTTATGAAGTTCCCATATATTGAGCCTGGATCTAGAAAGATATACACATGAAGATTAGTTTTCTTTTAATGTTGGATTATGTTAAAAATGATTATTAGTATCAAACGTAGATGTAACTCATTGTGAAATTAATACTTTAGTGGGTACAATTACAGTCCAGCTTCACATCTTTGTTCAGAAATTTATAGTGTATGATTTATTTTGATGTAAGGAATTATTTCGGTAAGTTGTATTGCATGGCCGAATATACCGAAGTCATCCTACCTTGCTGTATCATATTTGCAATGTTATCCATTTGAAAACTATTGTAGCACAATCAAGTCTTCTTTTAATCCCCAAAAGATAAATTGAGATCTAGTTCAGAACTAAATAAGATAAACTCTAACAAGAATGGAAATCTTAGATTTGAGATACTTGATTGCATTTTTATCTAATTTATTTCTTGAATTCCTGTAGAAATCATAAATGAAATCAGTGTGTATTAGTTTCTGTTTCTCCACTACACCAAGCAACTCCTTGTTGCCTGGGTGCTCACTATTTAATTTTATACCATTTGTTCAAATTTCCATATAAATATATATAGTTTGATACGAGATTTATGGGTGCTCGAGCACCCAGAACCATCAATGTGGATCTGCCCCTAGCTCCTGGGCAACCAACAGTTGAAGATCTTTTGAATTTATACAATTTCGAACAGTTGGGACCAGATATCAATATATTTGGCATTATTGGGAAGCCAGTTAGCCATAGCAAATCACCTTTATTATATAATGAATCATTCAGATCAGTTGGGTTTAACGGTGTTTTTATGTATTTACTGGTAGATGATATTGCAAATTTTTTCCAGACTTATTCATCTTTAGATTTTGCTGGCTTCAGGTTTGCTCTCAAAACAGAAACTGTTATTTTATTAGATGTCTTTTTTAGTTTCAACAGGGTAGTCATGCCAAATTTCTATGTTGTGCAACTGTACAATTCCTCACAAAGAAGCCGCTCTTGACTGTTGTACTGAAATTGATCCTACTACTAAGGTATTAGCTATATCACGATCTTATAACACTTTCAGCTATTTATGTTTGCTTTGTGTTACAGGGATCAGTATTACAAATTGTTCAGATGATTTATCATATTATATGTAATTTCTTGGTTAGTTGTTTATCCTGCAGGCAATAGGGGCTGTCAATTGTATTATGAATAGACTTGATGGGAAGTTATTTGGTTGCAATATAGACTATATCGGTGCATTCTCCGCCATTGAAGAAGGATTGCAGGGTCAAATAATCATTTCCAAGTTGCAAACATCGGTTTTTGATTTAGAGCTTAATGTTTGAGCTTCATTATTTCATTTACGGGTTCACAACCTAGTATATCTATGTCACCCTTAGCTGGTAAATTGTTTGTGGTCATTGGTGCTAGTGGAACTGGAAAGGCAATTGCTTATGGCGCAAAGGAAAAGGGGGCTAGAGTACTGATTGCTAATCGTACCTATGGTAGTTCAACACTTCGAGTTAGCAAAAGATGAAATCGCTTTAATTACCAGATCAGTAATGAAATCTTTCAGAAAATCCAGGAACAACAGAAGAGGAAGAAATCCTGGAAGAGGAAAGTACTTAATTGATCATTCAAGAAACGATGGAAAATGCTATGAATCTGGTAAATATGGTCACATAGCAAGTGAATGTCCAGAAGCAAAGAAAAATTACTCCAGAATGAAATCAAAAGAACAAGCACTAAAAAGCTGGGATGATGAAGACTACTCTGAAAATGAACATGAAGAAATCGGAAACATATGATTCATGGCTATTGGAGAATCAAGCACTGAGGTATGTAACAATTGTAATGATTTGAAAAACCTGCTAGATCGTGTTGTGACAGACTTGAATAGAATTTTTTTTGATTTTCGAAACCTTCAAAATGAAAAAAGAAATTTGGAAATCAAATTA
The DNA here is from genome assembly GCA_029582725.1 of Solanum chiquidenum. Taxonomy (NCBI): domain Eukaryota; kingdom Viridiplantae; phylum Streptophyta; class Magnoliopsida; order Solanales; family Solanaceae; genus Solanum; species Solanum chiquidenum. The sequence goes on along the minus strand of JAJOOS010011574.1, from coordinate 19,230 downwards.
GAAGTAAGCGAAGTTAAAAAAGATCTCCTTTATGAAGAAATTCATGAATTAAAAATTGCTCTTGAAAATTCCTTAAAAACAAATCCTTCAAAAAATTCCTATAAAAAGGTCTCTAGTAGCAAAAACTCTTCAAATGGAAATTACTCTAGTTGCAACCAGTCATTTAAGTCGACTGATTCAAAAACTAACAGTAATGACTTCAATTCTGAAGAAGATATCCCTAAGTCTTGCCATTATTGTGGGAAGTCTGGACATGTGTCTTACAATTGCAGGTTTAGAAATCATAACTCATCTAAATGGGTTTGGAGACCGAAAAGAACTCCAAATAACTCTAACCTTGAAGGACCCAAAAGGTTTGGGTACCTAAAAGGAGATAATGATTTTGTTTTACAGGAACACCGCAAGAAATCAAAAGGAAAATGGTACCTGGATAGCGGATGTTCAAATCACATGACGGGAGATAAAAATTTGTTCAAATATGTTGCTGAATACAAGGGAGGAAACATTCACTTCGGAGATAACTCAAAAGGAACAGTAATTGGTATTGGTACAAACTCCTTCAATGATACTTGTGATATTTCAAATGTTTATTCAGTGATAGGACTCAAATACAATCTGCAGAGTATTAGTCAGCTATGTGATTCAAATCTAGAAGTTCACTTTCAAAAGGATCGATACTTAGTAAAAGATTCTTCTGGAAACAATCTACTACAAGGAAGTAGAGAAAACAATGTATACATTCTTGATTCTGTTAAAAACAATGGAGAACATATTTGCCTAGCATCAATGACTGATGATCCCTGGATCTGGCACAAGAAGCTTGGTCAGGCGAGCATGCGACTAATTGAGAAACTAGCTAAAAATGAACTGGTCATTGGATTACCAAAGCTGGACTACTCCAAAGATCACATCTGCGACGCATGTCAAATGGGAAAACAAACTAGAAACTCCTTTTCTGGTAAGGATATTGTCTCCAAAAATAAACCTCTACAGCTCCTACACATTGATTTATTTGGATACGCTTTTGTAATAGTTGATGATTACTCTCGTTTTACTTGGGTTATATTTCTATCTCACAAAGATGATACCTTAAAAAAAATTAGTTTTTTTGTGAGAAAGTTCAAAGAGATAAAGGTTACTATACTACATCAATAAGAAGTGATCATGGGGAGAATTCAAAAATAACTTATTCGAAAAGTTCTGCAATGAGAAAGGTTACTCTCACAACTTCTCCTCACCTCGATCACCTCAACAAAATGGAGTCATGGAAAGAAAGAACAGGACATTGCAGGATATGGAAATAATATTGATTGTCGAGCACTCTCTTCCACACAAGTTTTGGGCAGAAGCTGTAAGTACAGCTTGTCATATGCTAAATCGATGCTTAATCAGACCCATTCTAAAAAAGACCCCCTATGAACTATGGAATGGTAAACGACCCAACATCAGCTACTTCCATCCATTTGGGTGCAAGTGTTTTATTCACAACAATGGCAAAGACAATATCGGTAAGTTTGATGAACGAAGCGATGGAGGTATATTTCTTGATTACTCAAACTCTAGTAGATCTTATCAAATCTTTAATAAGCTTACTTTACATATTGAAGAATCCATTCATGTTGTTTTTGATGATACAAGAATAAATTATGATGATAAAGAAAGTCAACTCTCTATATCAATCCAAAGGGAGCTTAGTAGTACTGTACAGTCTACTATAGAAGAACCTTCCATAGGTTCTATAGTCGAATCTATCCCAAATGAATGGAGAAGTGAACCATATTATCCAAGAAAATTTATTATTGGAAATCCAAGTGAAGGTATGAAAACTCGAGCATCAAGAAGAAATGAGATACAGGTTGCACTGATCTCTCAGTTAGAACGGAAGAAGCTAAAAGAGGCTCTCTTAGATGAACATTGGATCAAGGCTATGAAAGAGGAATTGGAACAATTTGACAAAAATCAGGTATGGACCTTAGTCCCTAAACCTGATGACAAATCTATCATTGGAACCAAATGGGTGTACAGGAATAAGCTAAATGAATCTGGAGAAGTAATCTGAAACAAAGCCCGCTTGGTAGCTAAAGGTTACTCTCAACAGGAAGGAGTCGACTATGACGAAATTTTTACTCCCGTTCAAGGTTAGAATCTATCTGTTTACTTGTAGCCTTTGGTGCTCATAAAGGTTTTAAACTGTTTCAAATGGACGTGAAAAGTGCCTTTTTAAATGGGTTTATTGAAAAAGAAGTTTTTGTAAAACAACCTCCTGGTTTTGAAAATCCAAATTTTCCTTATCATGTTTTCAAACTCTCAAAAGCTTTGTATGGTCTCAAACAAACACCTCATGCTTGGTATGATTGTCTCAGCAACTTTCTTATAAATCATGGCTTTACTCGAGGAAAAATTGATACTACTCTTTTTATTAAAAGATCCTCCTCTGAAAACCTTATTATTCAAATTTATGTTGATGATATTATCTTTGGAAGCGCTAATATTTCTCTGTGCGAAGAATTTTCTATCCTTATGCAAAGTGAAATCGAAATGAGTATGATGGGCGAATTAACCTTTTTCCTCGGAGTACAAATCTATCAATCTGAGAAAGGTACGTTCCTTTGCCAAACCAAGTACTGCAAAGAGCTCATACAAAAGTTTAGCATGGAAAAATCAAAGGCATTAGGCACTCCTATGAGTTCCATATGTTCTCATGACAAAGATGACGAATGTAAGAAAGTCGATGAAACTAAATATAAAGGTATGATTGGATCTTTACTTTATCTCACTGCCAGTCGACCAGACATCATCTTTAGTGTGTGCAAATGTGCTTGGTTCTAGTCTGACCCTAAAGAATCTCATCTAACGGCGGTAGAGCGTATTATTTGTTACTTAGTTGGAACTACTTCCATTGGTTTATGGTATCCAAAAGAGAAAAAATTCTTTCTTGAAGGATTTTCTGACGCTGACTATGCAGGTGATAAGGACTATAAAAAAATTACAAGTGGTACATGTCAAATTTTGGGAAAATCATTAATATCCTGGAACAGCAAAAACAAGGATTTGTTTCTCTCTTGACTACATAGGCTGAATATATTGCCATTGGTCAATGTTATGCTCAAAATATGTGGATGGTTCATCAATTAAGTGATTATTATTTATCCTTCAAACCCGTCAAAATTTTTGTGTTTACTGTGTACTGATTGAAGCATCAAACTTTCTTTTCTTTATCCTAGACCAAAATGTGAAGAGTTCTTATGGATTTCTAAACCTCAATTATGTCTCAAAAGAAAATTAAGATTTCAAATCTATTATTCAGAATATTTTTTTAAGGAGAGTTTGAAAATTTTAGATTTTTAATACAATCCATATTTGCCTATACTTCTCTTATTAATGATTGTGAGTTGGTAAAGTAATCATAGCAAAGTACTATGTCACATCTTCCCAAAGGAATAAAGTGGGGTCTGTCCTGCATCTTCGAAGAAAACCCTTGGTAATGTGAAGTGTTTACCCCCGTATAGTTGCCTGAGAGTGCACTTAGGCACCCAACTTCTTGTATCTCTTGTTCTATGTCACGTTCAATTATTATATTGTGAGAGATATCCTCAACCTCTGCATTAGCCTCTTATACTACCTGATTAGGTTCAAGTTCTACTATTAAATAATTTAGTTGTTTCCTCTTGCATTGATGGTCAGGTCCATACCTATCACCACATCTAAAATACAAGTGATTGTTCTTCATGTATTCATAAACCTCGGGGCTCAAACTGTAAGTAGTAGGCCTAGTTTTCGTCATACTAGTGCTCTTAACAACATCTGCATTTCCAACCGGGTTGAAGGTGTTTTTGTTCTTCTTAAGGGCAGCCTCAATAGCCTTCTCTTGTATTCTTGCTTACTCAATGTCAAACCTAAGAGATATGAGCATAAAAATCTTTACAACAAACATTAACTCTTCTTTTAAGCCACCAACAAAACTAGAAACAAAATAAGACTCAACAAGAGTTGGATTTCTCACCAACATTTGAGCCTTAAGATCTTCAAATTTTCCCAGAAACATATCTAAAGATTCAGTCTGTTCGAGCCTATTAAAATCCTCAACTATATCATCTAAGTATTCCACACTAAATCTATCACATAGCTCCTCTTTGAATTCAGACCAAGTTAAACACCCCTACTCAAAACTAATAAATGGTACCATGCCCTATCTAAACCATTCAAGTAAAGAGCAACGACCTCTACTTTTTCATTCTTAGTCATACTATACAGGTTAAAATATCTCTCAGATTTTTGAAGCCATATCTTAGAGGGAGGAATGGGAACCATCAAGAGTCTGTTCTGTCGATTATGCTGAGCTGGAATGGAAAGGATGACATCTCGTTGCTGCTGGTCAACTGCATCTCGAGGAGGTACCCTTTCAAGATTATTCAACCTATAAAGTATCAACTCAAGCGTACCCTGAATCCCGATTGGTGTATTTTAAACTGCTTGTTGATTTCGCAAGAGCTCATCCAGTACTTCAATATATCTTGCAAGCATGTCCTCTACCACTCTAGATCTAGTTCCTTCCGCCATAGCTGCAACTCACAAGTCATAAGGATCAAAGATCTGATACCAAATGTTATGATCTTTGTGACTCAATTTCAATTGAATCAAAAACAAAATATTAATCAGACCAAACAACTCAGTATTTTGGGGAAATTTTCTGGTATTATTATAAGCAAATAACAACTTCTTTTTTTCAAAACATGTCTTGCTTATTAATAATATAATAATTACAAGAGAGGGGGACATAAGGCCTAACACCTCTTCACATGTAACACAAAAAATTGGAAACAACTACGCTAGGCTACGGGTCCTATGCGATTCGCCGCGCGAAGTGGACATCAGTTGCGCGACCGCGCAACATAGTCAGTAGCACTGTTAAGATCACACAAAGTGCCGCGTGAAGTAGGCTCCAGCTGCTTGACCACACACCGGCTCCGAAGTTATTTAAGTCTTCTCTTCTCTTCACGTTTTAAGAGAGGTGTTTTACTCTTTTTCTTATCCCCATAACCCTAATCCATGACTATTAACTTTCCCCAAAAGTCTGATTCTAGGAGATTTTATAAGTTACGACAAACACTTCCCCTTTTCTTCCCCAACACTTCAAGAAGCAAGACCTAAGGTTAATTCTCAAAGTCTCTTTCCTAAGTTTTTTGTCTTGACATGGAGCTACCATCTTTATAGATCTTCCAAGTACTTTTTGAGGTTTTTCATATTGACCAGTATTCTATTGATCATCAGCTTGTAGTTCTCAGCTATAGAGCGTGTAGTAGTCCATCCCCAATTAGAATCCATTCTACTGAATATCTTGGATATAGTTACCTGCACATAAAACAAGATTTGATTAATAATTCTGAAAAGAGATGTACTTTTGTTATCATACCTTTTTGCATTTCTTGCTTTCCAAATTTCCCAGAGGGTGAAACAAGGAGTGAGATGGAGCAACAACTTGTGTACTTCATTTTTTGCGGTAGACTGCCATAATAGTCCAAAGTGCCCTGGACAATGTTTGAATTATGAATTATTCCAAGAGGGTTGACCATCTGATTCCAAACTTTCCTTGCTAAATCACTAGTGGTTAACACATGGTCTAGTGTCTCCAGATGAGAGTTAGTGCAACAAGTACATCTAGTATCCATATGAATACCAAATATCGTAATGATATTATCGATAGGAAGTTTCCTTTTAATGACTCTCCACATGAACGAAGAGATCTTAAAAGGAATTCCTTTTCCCCAAATATGATTAAAAATGGGATTTTTCTATTGTCTCTGTGGAAGAAAATCCCAAGTAGAAGAGCAAGAAAAATTTCCATCAGTAGTAGGAGTCCAAATGCAATGATCTTTCTCCTCCATATTTCCAATGTCCACTTGAATCGCCTGTCGAACTAGTTGATCAGAAAGAATGTGTCTGAGAGAGTCTTGATCCCAATAACTATCAATAATGAACTATCTCATAGTGATGTTATCGGGGTTTTTTCAGAGTAGTAATTTATTGACTAATGGACCTTGAAGAGGCCAATTATCCCACCAGAAATACGTCTTGCCTTCATTGATCTCCCAGTTAATCTTATGTTCCACAATAGGCCTGATATGAAGAAGCTTTCTCCAAGCATTGGAGTTTTTTGAGAAAACAACTTTAACCACCATGTTGGTTCTATGGAATTATTTGGCTTTCATAGAGTTAGACCATAAATTATTCATGGTTTTAAGCCTCCACCACCTCTTAGCTATGAAAACTTTGCAAATATCAAACAACCTTTTGAAACCCAAACTACCTTCTTCAGTAGGATAACACATACTCTTTCAAGAGCACCAATGAAGTTCAACCCAGAAGAAATTGGAGAAATAATCTTCAATTTGATAAAGGATAGTCGTGGTGGGTTCAAGAGCAACAAAATATGTAGAGTTTGTGATTGGAGAATGTGTTTGATGATAAAAGCCTTGCCACCAATAAAAATGAGATTATTTTTCCAACCACTAGACTTATTAATTACCATAGTGTCTAAGTCGGTGAATAGGCTCATATTTTTCCTTCCCATATAAATAGGACACCCCAAGTATTGAGAAGAAAGACTCAACTCTGATAATAGTCTATCCTGTTGAAGTTTACTTTTAGTTACTGCTGTAACTTTTAGTAAAATAAGTTGTTTAGTTTAAGATGAATTTGATTTTGAATTTTTGTTAGGTTGTTTGAATTGTTGAGATATTTTAGACTGTTTTAAATTTAAAATTATGCAGATTATGTTTTTGTTGGCTATATAAAGCCCCTCAATGCTTAAGAAAATTATTGAAATAAATTGAAAGTCATTTCAATCTAGTTAGTAATGTCTTGCTCGACAGTGTTCTAAGCAAACTGAAAAAACATACCTTATATTCGTCTAGACCAGCAGAACTGTTAGGATCCATGGAGAAAACAACAGCCTTAATCTCCTCCTCGGTAGGAATAGCTTCCAGAGAGTCATTGTCAATATCAGTAACTAAAGTATCTAAATATCTGAAGAAGGAATCACTGGAAGCTACGATATCATTTGAGTGAGTGAAAATATTGCTGAAGTGATCAATTGTTGCTTGGGATATTTGGTCAGTATTGTCTAATCATCTGCCAGTAGAGTCCTTAATCCTAATGATTTGACCATGTCTTCTTCTCACTCTAATGACACTATAGAAATATTTGGAGTTAGTTTTACCTTTCTCCACCCACTTGACTCTAGCTTTTTGCCTCAGAATAGAATCTTGAAGCTTCAACCATTTAATGTAATCAGCCTGAGATTTGTGAAGAAGGATTCTGTTGTGATCGGAGTTATTCATTTCATATTACTCCTCCATTAACTTGTTATGTTCCTCCTTTTGTTTGACAGTATCAAAAACATCTCCAATGCATTCTTTGGACCATTTTCTAAGAGCTTTAGAAAGGTTTTTTATTTTATTTTGTAATCTCCACATTGGGTTTCCCGTGATCTCATTTTCCCAACTTCCTTGACCACATCTACAACCAAAAATTCAAGAACTTAAAATATTTAATGTGGGCGGCCTCATCTTGTGCACCTTGAAGCAATCAGAACTGGTCTTAGGGAGATGGTGAATTCTGGTAAGGGGAAATTTGGATGCCGGGGCATCATTAATAATAACTTTGTCAAGTCTCTTACTGATTCTCCACCTCATTCTCCTACCATTAATTATACCAAGTGCAAGCACTTCCAGTGAATTGAGCGTCCATAAGACTACAATCATCCATACAACTTATGAAGTCCAAGCTGTTGGATAAAGTATGAGGCACTCCACCCTTCTTCTCATCAGCATTCAAAATAGTATTGAAATATCCAAACAGAGCCCAAGGACCATTAACCATATATACCAAAAACTATCCAAAGACTTCTCCATAATCTCATTCTTCTTCTAGAGTTGTTTTTAGCATATATAACTGCAGGGCCGTCTCAACAAATTTGGGGGCCTAAAGCCAAACTTCATAAAGAGGCCCTATTTTTTTAGTTTACAAATATAAATTGAATAATTATACCATAATCAGTGTAATCCTACAAATGAGGTCTAAAGAGGCAGGATATATGCAGACATTATGAAGTAAGAATGCAAATAATGTAAATTTTCAATGAAAATTATATAATATAAAGTTGGAATAATAAAACATGACTCATTTTTTTTAAAATATGATGATATTAAAATAGTGTTTTGATGAATTTGATAAGTAGATATAATAATATTAAAATAGTGTTGATTAATTTTGGTATTTGAAATTTAAATAAGACACCAAAATTAAATTTGATCTTTTTATAAACACACAACAAATAAAACAATAGATTTTACATAATGTAGAAGGTTTGAATATTTGAGAGACTTTATAATATTCAATAATGAAAGAATAAAAATAGTGAAAGGAAAATAAAGAAAAGTAAGTATAAGAACACAATACGGTTGCTTCATGATAATCATCATATATAAATGAGTTAGTGATGAGTCCACAAATTGGACTCTTTTAGGGCTATACTTAAATAGAAATTGTGTCCTCAAATGCTTATTTTATCTCAATATTTGATGAAAACCTATAAGTTTCAGGTATTTGAAGTTTGAAGTAAAGCATGGACACTACTTCACAAAAAGGAACGAGAAGGCTGAAAAGAACAAGAAAATGAAGGCATGAGGATCACCGAATTCACTTGGTAAATCGCCGAAGGGTCTCACTTCTCCTTTTGTTCCAGTGTGCAGAACCCTGAGGGAAAGGATCAAGTTGGCGGAAAAAGGGAGCAGTCAGCGCATCGCCGAGAAGTTCCGCGAAGCAGTACTATATCGCCCAATGACCCAGAGCACGACGATGTTGAAGGATGGTGCAAGACGGCGCTGAACTATACCAAAAGGGGAATCACCGAGTTGATCGGCGATTCTGACTAATGTCGCCGAGTGATCCGCCGCAGCATATATTTTTGAAAACTATAAATACTCGTTGAGAGTTATAGCTTAGTATGAGTTTTTAGCATTACATTTTTAGAACAATATAATTTTAGTACTATTACTTTACTCCCAAGTTTGTAAGGGTTTGAAGACTTAAAGAAGAGGAGAGTTTCATCTCTTCCAATTTGGAAGTAGGTCTCTTGGATTCTTCCTTCTTTGCTCAAATCAAGACTTATTACTCTATACCCATTTGATTTCAACATCATTGAAGGCATAAATTTCTATTTCTTGATGTGTGGCTAAAAAGCCCCATTCTTGGGATGTGATTTAGCAAATATGTGTTAATATTATTGTTGGGTCTTGCTTGCTGATAGGGTAGATGTATTTTAATGGTGATTTCACCTAGTGGTTGTGGTTTAATTTAATGGGTTTGTAGTTTCAAATACAAATCCACCCATGTGTTTTCGGCTTGCCCGAGAGGGAGGTCGCGAAACCAAGACCACTAGACTGATGGCCTAAGGAGTGGGTCGACATGAGGTTCAGCCCGAGAGGGTGAGCCCTAGTCCCATATTCTAAAACTCAGCGCGAGAGAGTGAGTGGGGTAAGACGTAGGATGGTCTTCATGCGGAAAATGGGTGTCCGAGAGGAACGCATTTGAAACGGGGTAGGTTGCCCGAGAGGGAACTTATTTCCACCTACAGCTTAGCCTAGTCACTATTATCTTGCAAATTTCCTATCGAAAGCATGTACCTAACTATTTATCTCAACTTGTATTGCGGTAACACCCCAAGAACTCTTCCTCATACTTGATTTTCTTGTTATTTTTATTGTTTATAGCTATACTTGTGACAAAGACCCCCATTGATATTTGACACTTTTGTGTCCCCCTCTTTAATTTACAATGTTTTTAATCATTAATGTCCTTAGCTACGACTAGTTAGAACTAAATTTTACTTTTCTATTAATTCTCAAAACCGCTCCCTTGGGACACGACCTCAACCCTTGGTTGGGTTACTATACTATTGCACGATTCGTAGACACTTGTACTAGAAGTTGTGTCATTGATTACGCAATAGAAAACATCAAAATGGCGTCGCTGCCGGGGAGTGGTGTTACTTGAGAATTCTTAGATTAGTAGAATTTTCGTTCTTCGTAGTTGTAGTCTACTCACTTAATTTTTAGTTTTGTTTTGTGGTTTGTTTGTATCTAAACAGGGGAGGTGAGCATGGTGAGCTATACTCGGGAGCCTATGGAGTTACCCCCATTAGAGGTAATGATGATCCGGGACCGTTTTCTCACCTTCAAACAAGTAGAGGGTGAACGGATCCACAAATCATGGGCAAGATTTAATGAACTGACCAATCAATGCCCAAATCATGACATTCCCGACATAGCTCTCCTTGACTGTTTCTATAGAAGTCTTGGTCCTAGGAAAAAAAGGTTTGTCGACCAACTTATTTCGGGAGGCATCACAAAACAGCCATATGTGATAGTAGCTCAATTGCTTAATCAAATGGCTGAGATGAATCAAGAAGTAGAAAAGGACTTCATGTTGGCCTCCATAATGACTCAGATGGATGAGTTGGCCAAAAAGATGGTGAAGATCGAGGTCCAGTGTAAGAGGAAGGATAAACACATCCCTCCTCATGAGCGAAAAAGTCTTAAGGACAATGAGGTTAAACGTCTTGAGGGGATGCTCTCAATCATTCTCCACAAGGTGAATGAGCAAGATAGAGACCTGAAAGAAATGAAGGAAGACAGTGAAGGAATGAAGCAGATGCGTTGGTCTCAGTCCAGAGCTGTCTAGCTAGTAGAGAACCTCATGGGTTATGCGTCTCCCAATCTCCACCCGAAACAAAATGAGGGATTGCCTGGTGATACTAAGGCTAACCCCACAAGTGGAGTTTGAGTACTGATTTACGTCGTGCCACGATGTTAACTAAGGCGTTGTTTGGGAGGCAACCTAAAACCCTTAAATGCTTGTAGTATGTTATGATTGAAATAAAGGTGTCTTGATTTTGTAGGATTGGGCATGGAAAGTTTGTGAAAAGTACAGGATGAATTACACAATGCCACATTGGTGAATCGCCGACTAGATCGACGACCTCGACAAAGACCGCCGTTTGGATCCTCACCTCAACTAAAGGTCCTGTAAAACTCGGTGAGGTAGGTAAACATTCGGTGAATTGCCGAATAGCAGATCGAAAGCAACTAATATCGTTGAATGGGTGATATCTGGATGTTTTTTTATAAGGCCACGGGTTTTGACTTTCAACCTCTTTCACATTCTCTCACTCTCGATTTTCGCAAAATCTCACCTACTTAGTATTTTCATAAAAAATCGTATCTCTTGAGTACTTTAGCTGATTTAGTAGTGCTTGGATTTGTACTTATCTGCTGCCTAGCATCACAGTTTTGACTTGATCTGCCTAAAAGGTTAGTCGTCAAGACCCTGCATTTAATTTTGATAACTATACTCTCATTGCAAGCAATTTTATCCCATGTTGTGTATTGTGCCATTATGACAACTTTAGACTATTCAAGTGCCTCTTTTGATTTGCTAATCCAAATCTTGTGCTTTAAATGTTGGATTCTCGTTCTGATGAATTAACATGAATGAAATTTTATGAGGTGCTCCTGCATACTGTTTAAGTTGAGCAAAGAAAAAGAAACTGTAAGCTTGATTGATCTAGTGCATGTTTTGATTTTTTTTTCGGGGGTTGCGGGGTGAAATCGAGAAGATAGATGGGAAATAGGCACGATGGGCTGATTGGCGAGCTAGGTCGAGCTCGCCAAATCACTTAATGGTTCACCCATTGAACCCATCTCACCTTTAATTTCATGCTATTTGAGACATGGATGCTGCAGCTTTCGGCGAGAAATCTCAGATCGCCAAAAGCATTCGGCGAATCGCCAAAAGTATCCTCGATGACCCCTTGTCTGCACCCCTTTCCTTTATTGCACTGTAACTTTCAGCGGATAAAGCATTGCTCGCCAAAGCAAATAGGCGATTCGCCGATCTATTCGGCAAGATAGTCTACAATTGCATCCTTGTGAATTTGATATAGTTGCTCTAACTTCTTCCCAAATTCTTTGCAGAAATGGCTAGAACTAAAGTTGCAAGGGAAATCAGGTCACCCCAAAGTAAAACAAAAGGGATTAAAATCAATGAGGATGCAGCTGCATCCAGAAGAAAGGTTGCTAAACTTTCCAAAGTTGGTGGGGGAGGCAAAGGCAAGGACAAGATCCTTGAGCTATCAGATGCAAGCACTGTCAGTGATGGCTTTTACATAAATGACCCCAACCAATCTGAAAGTGAAAATGTAGGTTCTGATATGGATGATTTGTTTATTGCACAGAGGGCTGAGCGGCAAACTAAAAAGTTGAATAATCCATCCAGGATCAGGAATACCCACCCTACCACTCCTACATCCCCATTTCCAGAGCAGGCAATGGTGTTAGCGCCTCCAGTACAGGGTCTTCCACCTAAGTCCACAAATCAAGTAAAAGCTGAGGGACTAAGGACAATTCTGGAGGAAAAGCGGTTGTCCATAGACGGAGTTATAAACAGACACCCAGAGATAATGGAATGCCTGAGATAACATAAGTTCCAAGTTTTCACCAACCCCCGCGGTCCTTATATTCCAAACTGGGTAAGAGAATTCTATGGTGCATATAGTGCACTAATACCCCAGAAAAAACAACTAGCAGCAACCTTCAAATAAGTAGACTATGTGGTTGTTAGAGGTAGGAGGGTGAAGTGTGATAGTGAGGCGATTAATGTAGTTTTGGGCATGTCCATGAATATTAGAGACCGCTGCCAGCACTTGATCAGAACAAAGAAAATGGATGAGTTGAAAAAATGGTTAGCCCCACTAATTTCAGACGAGACTCCAAAATGGTTGGTAAAAGGAGCTCCAATTGAAAAGAAAGAGCTAAACATAGCAGCAAGGTTATGGTTTGGTTTCATCATCAGCACCATCACGCCATCCCAGAATGAGTCGATTCTTTGCCTTGCCAAGGAAGCTTGCCTGGGTTGCATTATATAGGAAACGCAAATAAACTTGGGAGAAATCATCGCTTCAGAGATACTCATGCATGCAAGGCAGAGCAAAGCCTCACTTCCGTTCCCAGTATTGATCATAATATTTTGCAAACAAACTCGGGTACCTCGAGATGCCAAGAGAGATATGGAAATGATGCCCACAGCCTCTACTGATATCCGAAGGATCGAAGACGAGTACCTTAAGGATCAAGAAGAAAGGAAGAAGGCAGCATTGGTGGAGTCAGGAAGCACAGAATCATCACCTACAGAGGCACATCCAGATTCTTCCGTTGCTGCAAGGTCTCTTAGACCTAATGTTGTTGCTTCTATTTCCCAGCCTCCACTCACCCAAGCTTCCCTGCTCCAGATGGGACAGCTCACCCTTTCTGTTGAACGTCGGGCTGCCAATCTAGAGGCCTCTGTTCCAAGCATGATCTAAATTGCCTTAGCTGATGTTGTGACACCTCTGAACACTATCATTAATGCCCTAGCAGCCAGGATAGCGGTGGGTGAGCACAACCAAGGGGCCACAAATGAGGTGACAGCTTTAAAGGCTGCCATTATTGAGCTACAAAAAGATGTAAACCACCTAAAGTTCACCGATATGTCCATGATCTTTGGAACAAAGGAAACTCCAGAAATGTCTACAACGCCTCAGAACACCACTGGACATGGGGATAGAGCAAAATATATAGTCAACCTTGACTCAGAGGAAGCGACTGACGAAAAGATGATTGAGGGAGCTGCAGCAGAAGACATAGCCAAGATTGAAGAAATCATGGTATAAGATGTTATGCAAGCCTCCTTGGCAAAGACTCCTGTTGCTGGATCCAGTGGAGTTGGTCCTTCTGGAAGTCACTCCGGGCACTGATGCCCAGACAGATGGAGCGACTACTTATCCAGGATCCCCTCTTTACCTCCCTCTCTGTCTTTCTTTATTTTGCCTTTTGGATTATGTGTTGACTGCATTTGAGGACAAATTGCTTTTATTTGTGGTGGGGTGAGGCTCACCTTTTGTGTGCTATTTGTGATTCATGTTTTGTATATATTTGGGCTATTCTGTTTAAAATTGTGTTTACACTATTTTTGTGGATGTTTTGAACTCATGGCTTCCCTTTGTGATTTTAAATTGATGCAAATTTTGACCCTTCCAAAAGGCCACCGCTTCTGTTGAAAGTGGTTGTTCTTTTGCAAAATTTAAGTCTCAGTTCCGATCAATACTGATGACTTGAATAGTGCTCTCAATTGAACGAACATTAATGTGCGGCTACGACGAGACCAAATGAAGTTGCATAGACAATATGTGAACTCTTTGCATCTTGTTATGGTTATCCATTTATCGAATACATTCTCTTGTAATGACCGTTGCACACTAGAGAAAGTGTGTAGTATTGTTTGACCTGAGTGTCGATGTATTGTGTGATTAGCTTACTTTGAACCATGCATAAATAAACCTAGAATATACCCCGTTAGTCTGATTGATTTAGAAAGGTGTACTCTTGAGATGATCTTAGGCAAATTTAAAGAGTGTGAGCCAAATTTGACATATACCTCTTTTGTGACCTACCTGTGAGCGTGTGAAACTCTTTTGAACACCCCTTGAGCCTTACCTTTCTTTGGAAGAACCTTGATGAACCTTAGACCTTACTTGACCCACTACCTATAATCCTCTTGATTTGTGGTTTAGTGAATAACCAACTTAGGCCAAAAGCCTAAGTTAGGGGTGTGGTGAAAGGGAAAAGGAGAAGTCAAGAAGTGCAAGAAAAAGTCTCTCTAAACCATGGTATTTCAAAACAAAATGGAAACTCTTCTAAAAAAAAAATGTATATATATATAATTTTTGAATAAAGGTGCAAAAAGGAATTGGGTTTCCAAGAAATACATAGAGAGTGAATGAAAGGATGACTTAGAAGCACTGGAATAAAAAGTGACAAAGGAAAGGAAAAGGATGTTTTGAGAACACCACATCTCATGAGAATGAAGAAGTCACTCAGCCTAAATGATCATACATATGCACTCAGCTCCATTACAAGCCTTGAAAAGACCTTTTTTATCTTGAGTAAGCCGAACCGAAACTCGATTGGAAAATAAGGGCAAACCTATGGGTGAAATCATGCATTGTGTTCCTCTTTTTGAGTGTTAGCGTTGCATCTGATTCCTGATGGAATCATTCTTTGTGTGAGGGCATTTAGATACTTTCGTTGTGCTTGAACTTACATTAGTAGAAAGTATAGTGAACATGACAATCTTTGGTAATGGTGTGTCACAACTTGAATCTTTAAGTGCACAATTGTATATTCGCAGAAGTACTTTGAAGTCTTTTTGTATACATTCATGATTGAGTCTTGTGTAGCATTGTTTGAGACACCCTTTTTGAACAACTGAACTTGAGTTTGCTTGAGGACAAGCAAAAGTTTAAGCTGGGGGTGTTGATGAGTCCACAAATTGGACTCATTTAGGGCTATACTTTAATAGAAATTGTGTCCTCAAATGCTTATTTTATCTCAATATCTGATGAAAACTTTTAAGTTTCAGGTATTTGAAGTTTGAAGTAAAGCATGGACACTACTTCACAAAAAGAAACGAAAAGGCTGAAAAGAACAAGAAAATAAAGGCCTGAGGATCGCCGAATTCACTTGGCGAATCGCCGAAGGGTCTCAGTTCGCCTTTTGTTCCAGTGTGATGAACCCTGAAGAAAAGGATCAAGTCGGCGGAAAAAGGGAGCAGTCGGCGCATCACCGAGAAGTTCCGCAAAGCAGTACTATGTCGCTCAATGACCCAGAGTACGACGATGCCGAAGGATGGTGCAAGATGGCGATGAACTACACCAAAAGGTGAATCGCTGAGTTAATCGGTGATTCCGACTAATGTCGCTGAGTAATCCACCGCAACACATATTTTTGAAAACTATAAATACTCGTTGAGAGTTATTTCTTAGTATGAGTTTTTAGCATTACATGTTTAGAACAATATAATTTTAGTACTATTATTTTACTCTCAAGTTTGTAAGGGTTTGAAGACTTGAAGAAGAGGAGGGTTTCATCTCTTCCAATTTGGAGGTGGGTCTCTTGGATTCTTCCTTGTTTGCTCAAATCAAGACTTATTACTCTATACCTATTTGATTTCAACATCATTGAAGATATAAATTTTTATGTCTTGTTGTGTGGCTAAAACCCCCAATTCTTGGGGTGTGATTTAGCAAATATGTGTTGATATTATTGTTGGGTCTTGCTTGCTGATAGGGTAGATGTATTTTAATGGTGATTTCACCTAGTGGTTGTGGTTTAATTTAATGGGTTTATAGTTGCAACTACAAAGCCACTCATGTGTTTTCGGCTTGCCCAAGAGGGAGGTCGCGAAACCAAGACCACTTGACTGATGGCCTACGGAGTGGGTCGACATGAGGTTCAGCCCGAGAGGGTGAGCCCTAATCCCGTATCCCAACACTCAGTTTGAGAGAGTGAGTGGGGGTAAGGCGTAGGCTGGTCTTCATGCGGCAAATGGGTGTCCGAGAGAAACGCATTTGAAATGGGGTTAGTTGTCCGAGAGGGAACTTATTTCCACCTAAATCTTAGCCTAGTCACTATTATCTTGCAGATTTCCTATCGAAAGCATGTACCTAACTATTTATCTCAACTTGTATTGCGGTTTCACCCCAAGAACTCTTCCCCATACTTGAGTTTCTTGTTATTTTTATTGGTTTTAGCTATACTTGTGACAAAACACCCCATTGATATTTGACTCTTTTGTGTCCCCCTCTTTAATTTACATTGTTTTTAATCGTTACAGTCTTTAGCTACGACTAGTTAGAACTAAATTTTACTTTTCTATTAATTTTCAAAACCGCTCCCTTGGGACACAACCCCAACCCTTGGTTGGGTTACTATACTATTGCACGATTCGTAGACACTTGTACTGGAAGTTGTGTCATTGATTACGCAATAGAAAACATCAGCTAGTCAAAAAAATAGATAGACACATGCAAAACTAGAAAAAATACTATAATTGACTAGACACATAAGAATCTAGAAAATATACTACAATCAACTAAACAATATTCAATTTCACAATTTTATTTTCGAGACGGCCCTGTACAACTGTTACCCAAATATCATATGAGTCACCGATTTTGTTGACCTTAAAGGTGAGTTGTTGTTTGTGATGGGAGACGAGGCTACAATTTATGGAGTCATTCCAAAAACACCAAATATTACTGTTGATATTGGAGATAGCATGATAAAATCCAAAAGAGTCCTGAATTTTTCAATCTGATTGGGAATGAGGAAGGTTTCTTGAAAAGCAATACAATTTACTTTGTGAAGATTGACCAGTCTCATGAGTCTGTCAAAATCCCCTTTCAACTTCATACCCCTAATATTCCATATGATTGCTTTAATCATTTAAACATATGGGGATGAGAGATTTTGATTTTGATTTTGTCATGTAACACTCCTGCCTAATTAGTATGTCCTGCTTGACTTTCTTTTTTTCTTTCTTTCCTCTGTTTTGGGTCTCTTGGAGAAAGACCATTTTTGTCAGTGATATCCTGAATATCCCTTTCCAAGGGATTCTCAGGATCTTTGAGAATAGAAATAGCCCCTTGCTCCTGATCTTGTCCAAATTCCTCATGTGATTCTTCGACTATTCTGTCCATATCCATATCATTGATATGATTTTGTTCAACACATTGAAAGTTACCTATTCTTAGAGGTCTCAAATCTACAATATATTGTTTGGCTTTGTGCTTTTGGTGTTGGTTTGTCTTATCTCCTCTAGACATAGAATTCTCAACCTCTGAACTTATCTTGTTGGCTTGTGTAGGAATATCAGCAGCCTTTGTCACATTAACATTGGTAGGATTAACCTCTGAACTAATCACTTTGGCAGTAGTAGAAGCAGTAAAAATTTTGTCAACTTTTGGTACTATAACTTTTGAAGTAGAAGCAATAGTGTTGTCAATGTTATTGGCTAAAGTATCATTAAAATCAGCAACATTAGTCCCTTTAGCCATTTTGGTCTCATTATCAGTAGCATTCTTCTTAATAGGATTTTCCCTCTCCAGTACTCTACATTGAAGGATTGAATGCCCCAAAAACTTACAATGTTTACAATACTTGGGGACGCCCTCATATTCCAACTTTTGACACAAACCTTTTAGCGGGTTGTCAGTATCCTCTTGCCCAACCCAAACAGATCTAAGTTGTGGCTTAGTGAGGTCGACTTCAATCCTCACTTTTGCCATTCCAGGTCTATTACGAAAATCAATAGCAGTATCCAGAGATAAAGGGTTGCCTACCGAGGATACAATTTTTCTCACATAATACCATGTATGCAGTGGTATGGTAAACCTGGTAATAAGACCCATATTGGAACAATAGGAAATTTTCATAGCTTGAGGCATGTCAAAGGACATTGTCCTTAAGGATATTTCACCTGATATAGGTGTATCCCCAGGATTCAAGAAGTTCTTCTAGTATAAAACAAGGAGCTACAATCTAACAAAGATTAAAATCAAGGAGAAACCCACCATACACGAATATAGAAGAAAGGATTCTCATTCAACAACTCTCTAGAAGGAGAAGGACTTCGAGTATACATAGATATAAAATATCACATGAATATTGCTCATCATGACTAAGGCTTCAATGGTATTAATATGGAGAGGATTAATGTCAATAACAAATAGAATCAAATATTGCAACGGTAGTTTTTTGGAGTTAATATTTGAAATTAAAAGAGGTATTAAACTGATGGACAATCAAAGCTATGTTAAGGTAGGAAATTAAGATGTCAACACAGTCTTTTCTCAAAAAGAAGGTCATTAAGGCTATTCAATTCTAGAATCAATTGTCTGCGATAATTGTTTATGGGGAGAAATATTTCTATTTGAGATATAAAACTTATTTCTTCCAACAGAGATCAGTATTACAAATTGTTCGGATGATTTATCATATCATATGCAATTTCTGGGTTTCTTGATTATCCTCAGGCAATAGGGGTTGTCAATTGTATTATAAAGAGACTTGATGGGAAGTTATTTAGTTGCAATACAGACTATATCGGTGCAATCTCTGCCATTGAAGAAAGATTGCAAGGTCAAATTGTCACGCCCCGAGACTACCCCCGAGACACGGACATGGGACCTAGGACCACAAGTGATCCCAAGCTAACCCTGCTGGCATGATCATGAGCATACTAAAGATAATAAACTGATGCGGAAGCTAAATCATAAATAAAATGAAAAGATAG
>JAJOOS010011573.1:0-20674 GCA_029582725.1 Solanum chiquidenum | reverse complement strand
AATTGTCTAAGATCTTGTCATATCCACTTCACAAGCCTATCAATATTCAAAGCTTTCTTCTTCTTTTTCAAGTCAAACAAAGGTAGAGAGGCATCACTTTTGTTGATATTCACTTCACAAATCTATCACTATTCAAAAGCTTTATTCGTATAAAAATTAAATTTAAGAGGCATCATAGAGATATATAAGAATAAACAGAGAGAACATAAAGAAAGAAAAAAAAAGAAATAGTACAATACACATATCATTAAAAAAATAGAAGGGAAATGAAATCAATACATAATTATCTAAGCTCTTGTCAATATCCGCTTCACAAGCCTATCACTATTCAAGAGCCTTCTTCTTTTTTTCAAGCCAAATAAAAGCATGAATATAATATTATGGTGAAAACGAAGGGTAACTTTGGATAGAATATCATAAAACAAAAAATATGAATTTATATAGAAAATAATGGAGGAATACCATAAGGTTTCATATTTAATATTTAAAGATTATGAATATGAAAAGTTGAAAATTATGATAGTTATGAATATATGCACATTATATCTAATAAAGAAATATATTATAGTGGGAGGTGAAAAGTTGAGTACTTGAATATAATTGGGTGGATCCCTTTAAAAAATAATTACTTAATTTAAATATACTCTCTAATTATTACCATTTATAGCAATATATAACAAAACTATGTATTTTATTAAATTTTTGTTTTCTCTCTCGCCTCTTTTTTCTCTTTCGCCTCTTTACATTGAATCAGATTGCGATGCAATTCGCGTTATGCGTGATTCTCATGGATACATAGATGAAGATGCAGTTGCAACTTCTCTCAAAACTAGTAAATAATACTCTATTTAATTTCTCTGTAAACTCAATAGTGTCTTTCCTGTTACTGAATCTATATCCGAAATGAACCTATTTATTAGTGATAAAGCTTGTACTTGTAAGATTCTTCATTGACATAAAGTTCAATTTTGCTGATATAAAAACAAGCATTCTACTTAAACCAATTGCAATGTTATGGACATTAAATCTATGTATTAAAAAATGTATTATGCATATATTATATTGTATTATTAGTATATTATAAATTACTTGGATTGTGATCACTAAAAAGAGAGTGACGTTTGCAAGCTGTCTTATAAATATATTGTTAATGAATAAAACATGTATTATACATGTCTTATAAAGTGAAGTAAAGCAGCACGGCCAGATTAATCATGTTTTTTTTCTATGCATCACCAATAACTACAAATGAATTAAACTTGAATTAAAAATGTATTATACACATATATTAAAATTGAATTAGAAGAGAAGTAAATATGAATGCAAAATGTAGCAAACGAAAGAGCAGTCAATGATTCGTAGACTGAATAAAATTTGTATCAATAATTAATTAGACAAGTAATCTAATTGTAACAAATGAAGAAACATAATTAACTGCCAAATGAATTAAACTCGAATTAAAAATATATTACACATATTAAAGTTCAATTAGAAGCAAATTAAACATGAATGCAAAATGTAGCAAACGAAAGAGTATTCTCTGATCTGTAAAGTGAATAAAACTTGTATCAATAATGAATTAAACAAGTAATTCAATTGTAACAAATCAACCAATAAACTGCAAAATGTATTAACTTGTATTAAAAGTGTATTACACAAATATTAAAGTTGAATTAGAAAAGAGAATTAAGCATGAATAAAAAATGTAACCAATGAAAAACCAAACAATTATCTATCGAGTGAATTAAACTTATATCAATAATGAATTAAACAAGTAATCTGATAGTAACAAATAATAAACTACAAAATGAATTAAATTTGCATTAAAAGTGTATTACACAATATAAAAGTTGAATTAGAAGAGAAAATTATGAATAAATGAAAAACGTAACTAACGAAAGACAAGACAATAATTTATAAACTGAATTAAACTTGTATTATTCATGAATAAAACATGTATTATATGTGTCTCATAAATTATTTTGGTTTGTATCATTCGGAACATGAGTGGTGTTTGCAATATGTATTAAAATGTAGTGCGCATGTATTATAAATGTATTATAAGTGTGTTACCTAAATCATTTGGTTGGTATCACTAAGAAGAGAGTAAAGTTTGAAATATGTATTATAAATGTATTGTTCACGATTTTAATACAATTTTAATACAATTACAAAACATGTTTAATACAACTTTCATACAATTGCGATACAGTTCCATAAACTTCACCTATTTCGAGTTTCAATCTTACATTTCTCCTAAAATCAACTATAAACTTAACCAAACCCTCTTAAAATAGAAATATACGGCATTTTCAATTATTTGTAGGATCAACACATCCAAACTAATCACGATTTTGTAAAATTCATATAATGAATTCAAAATTTAAAGTTTTATAATGACCATCAATGGTGAACTTGCTGCTATAATTTTAGAGATTTGAAATTTCTATTTGAGAACATGATATTGTACAATTTTTTATTTTTTCTATTCCTCTTCGTTGTGTTTTTGGGTAAAAATAGTAAAATATGAGCAAAAACTGAGTTGAGAATAATTATTTAAATGAAATTTTTAAAAGAAGTTGAAGAAGAGGAATAAAAAAAGAAGAGGAGGAGGAGAAAGAATAACACTGAAAGAGACGAAGAAGAAGAAAAATTAAAAGAAGAAGAGGAGGAAGAGAAAAAAAGGGTAGGCGAAGCGAACTAGATTGTACAATTTTTTAATTCAAAAAATTATTATATTTAGTTACAAAAATTATATTGCCATAGATGGTAAATATTTTTTTAATATAGCATATTTATGTGATTTACCCAAGACTTTATTAGATATTAAAAATAAAACAAATAATTAAATGATGAAACATGGTAAAAAAAGAAGAAGAAAAAATAAATATGAGAGGTGCCATATCACCTTATCTATGTTCCTCCTTTATATATATATATAGATTTATACAAAATTGAACAATTTATATAAAATTGGATGTATGTAGCAAATTATACAAATCAAGAACTTCATAACAAACATAAAATTTGTTATGGAGCGCAATTATGCAAACTATAGCTATAACATACAAATATGATTTTATATATGTATGCTATATGTGAAAGTTGCTCTTTTAAGATGTATGTATTTCTGGATTTAGAGCTGTGTGAAGCATAAAATATTTTTTTATATTTCAATCATCCAAATGACTACATTACTCTCTGTTTTTATACTAATTATGGAAAAGATATAGAATATGTTCAGTTCGGAGAAAAATATTTTTAATTTTTTTTACGTCAATTGATCAAAATTTTTGATTTTTTTTTTTTGAAAAAATAAATTTATTAATAACAAGGAAAATGAGTTTCGTGGTGAAAACGAGGAAAACAAGTTTCACAAGTGATATCTCACATTAATTTTGTGTCCTCCTACCCTCCAACACCTAGCCCTGTAGCACACATCCCTATGATCAGAAGGATTTTGACATAATCGGTGTACTGTTACGAAAAAGTAGATTTAAGATATAAATTTGACCGATTTGATAATTTAGGTTCTCATCACTAAAAATTGTTAAAATTATAAAATTATAGGTTCAAAATTAGTTCTTATCTATTCAAATAGTATATATCTATATTTCGCGCAGGAGGTACTGAGATCGACTGAACCCATTGATTGTATGTTATATCATCCAATATTTCTAGTTTTAATATGCACATTTGGTTTAATTATATTTAAAAAATTAGGAATTTCCAATGTGACAAACTTGAAAATTTCGAAAGATTAAAACTATATATATAAAGTGCTACCAATTACCACTTAGAGAGGTGTTACCTAATTTTAATAAGAAAAATACAATAAGATAGATGTAAGATTTAAATTTCCAACCTCACTCAGAGAGGTGCACTCAATCATCATTGAATTATTTGATACGTCTGGCATGAGTTCACAGTTCACACATCTATATTTAAATATTTTTTTTAAAAATATAACACTACTATATATGATTTCAGGGGGGAGCATGGGTTCACGTGAACCCGGTGACTCCCTCCTGCATACATCTCTGTCCCCACCATCTCACAACCCCACCACTGTCACTCTCATTTTAATTGTCTAGATTATATACAAGTAATTTTAGGATAATATTTTTTTACTTATATACTCTACACAAGAAAATAAATAAAAAATTCAGTTATTTCTCAAAAAAACAATTTTCTTGACACTGAAACACACCCATAATTGGAAATTATCCATATTTGTACGAAGATGGAATCCGAAGCCATGAGCAAGTTAAATGGTGGTGAAAATACACAATAAAATCTTAGAATTTTTTGAAATCCCCATAGGATAAAAAAGTTCTATTTTGCTTATTTTTGTAAGGAAATTAAGGGGAAAGTATTTATCTACAGCTGCAAATCATTATAATGAAGGTGCAAAATTGATCAAGTTAAAGAAGAAAAACATTAAACTGAGTAATTACTTGAAATGTTGACTTTATAATAATTTATAAACTGACTTTAATCAAAAAGTTCTTTTTTTTTATTTGATATCTAAAGCATAACAAGAAAATTATCAACAAGGTCTGGGTGGTGTAGTCGGTTATCACGCTAGTCTCACACACTAGAGGTCCCCGGTTCGAACCCGGGCTCAGACAATTTTTTTTAAAAACTTTGAATCGAAATATTATCTTATATATTAAGATTTAAATGTTTGAATCTAAAAATATTAAAGAACTAAGATGATTTATTTTCTCAACGTTTGAAAATTTGAATATCTATGATTTGTCTTTATTTTAAAAATTAATACATATAAAATTTAAATAAAATGTTTTAAAAAAACTACGTGCCAGTAGGAGTTAATGATTATTAACGATGGTGGTTGTGGTGTTGAGCGAAAATTGTGTTGGGTAGTGATGGTGGTTCGGATAGTAATTAGTGATGATGACGACTGATAATGCTGATTAACAATGATTGTTGATCGTGACAACTAATAATTATGATGGATAATAGTGATAGCTGATGAGTGGTGAATGACGACGGTGGTTGGTGATATATAGTGATGGCTAGTTATGGTGATTGTTGGTTGGTGATGGTGACCGTAAATGATGGCTAATGGTGATAGCACATGACTATAGTGATTGATGATGATGATGATGGTGGTTCTAAGTGGTAGATGGAGTTAGCTGATAATGGTGGATGACAACGGTTAACAGTGAAAATGGATGGAGTACCTAGTGATGAACTGCATCTCATTTTTATAATTTTTGAATAAATTTCTTAATTATATTAAGACTTTGTTATATATTTGTTCAAATCATTAAGTGATTGTAGAATTATTAAAATAAATAACTTAATAGTCATGATTTAAATTGTTAAAATTCAAACCTAAAAACAAATGGATATTTTGTCATATAATAAAATTTAGTAAATCACAAAGTGCTTTGAGTTCTGAAGATTAAAAATGGGAAGTCTTTTTAGTAACCAAATAATACGAAATGAAAGAATTTGCCTAAATAATTACCCACTAAATTGTTTAAATTGAAAATAGTTGATAGATGTATAATCAGAGGTGAAGCTAGAGTATATGGTTATAGATTTGTCAGATTTCCAAACTCTATATTTGTCTTAAGAAATTTATTGAATTATTAATTTAGAACTTAATAAATAATTGAAATCTCAAACACATGAGCTTCAAATCCTAGTTCCGTCCTAACAATAATATATATATATCCTAGTTAGATAGGTGATTTGGTTAAATTAGACGGAGGATGGTAAAAGAGTTGATTTTTTAAAAAACTTTTCTGTAACTGGTTTTCAAACAAGTAAAATATATGTGGGCATTGATCATAAAAATCAAATATTTTTTTCGTGAAAATTTTAAAGTTGGAGTGGAATTGTAATCTAGAACGTCATTTCAAGAGGACAAGAAAAGAAGAATTTAGAAAAGGACCAATTACCAAACTTTTCTTCTCTATTTTCTGAAGTTTGAAAAAGACACGTTTATTTCTCAAAGATTAAGTTCAATTTCCTTTTTTGTCTTCAAATTTTAACCCAAAAGCTTGCCTTGCAAAAAAGCCAATATAGGTTCATCGATTATGATAGGATGATTGATATTTTTGTACTCTTAATAAATAAAAAATTTGAAATTTAAATTTTAAATATAAAAAATTTATTGAGAGCGTCATAGTTTCCAAGATAAACCCTATAATATACAAAAATAAATTAATCGAGCGCTAACAAAAATACCAAACACAGCTGATCAAGAAAATAGTATACTACTTATTTTTAAGTTGAATAAAGAACATTGACATACATACTTATGGAAAAATTAAAAGTACTAAAATCCCTTATCTGAAAATCAGCCTTAATCCAAAGACTCTCTGTTTCATTTTATTTGATTTTTATGCTTAAAAAGATAATTTTTTATTTGTTCATTTTATTAAATTAAAAGACTTTTTTTTTCTTTCAAATTTTAGATTTTTAACAAATAATTCATAATGTTATTTTAATAAAATAAATTATTAATATTTTCATAATGAGCGTGTCAAGTCAATACCAGCCAAGTAAAATAAAAGGAAGTGAGTAATAATGGTGTCATGTGTTTGGCAAAAAATGTTGATAAATTATTCTTTTAAGAATGACTTAAGGGTCTGGTTGTTTGGATATGACTTTTAAAATTATGATTTCAAATCATGATTTAAAGCCAAAATTTTATAATTTAAATTTTTAAGTTTTTTTTTCCCTTTCATAAATATAAAAAAATCATAATTACTATCATAAATTTTTCTATTCTTAATCTTATCAAATGAATAAATCATAGTTCATAAACACATATTAATTTCTTTCATATATAAATATTTGTGATTACATGTTATTACAAACTTTCAAATACACATAGCTTTATATAAACTCACTAATCTAACATTTCACCAATAGTCAATAGTACTAATAACTAACTATTTTTTAAATACAATTCTCTCACAGGGTAAGAACAATCTTTTCACATTGAATTTTTTTCCCACAAAATTTAAATGACGAATTTTAATTTGTGAAATATAAATTTATGAGTCTAATTTTACATTTAAAAAAATAATAATTAAATCACAACTTAAAATTCTATTTTTAAGAGAATTAAAATTTTAGGATCCATTTGAATATACGATATAAATCATGATTCAAAATCACATTGGTTGAAGTAGAAATTTTGTTAATTTAAACATATCATTTAAATTTTTCAAATTGTATTGTTCTTATAAACGTGAATTCTTCACAAACTTTGAAAATAATAAAAAAAATTCAAATTCTCATACATTTTTAACGAGCAAACAAACCATAATCCATAAATCAAATATCAAAACATCCTGAGTTCCTGACAAACAACCACTTTAATAAATCAGATATACCTTTTAAAAAAGATGTATAAAAAATAAATAATGACAAATTTAATCAAACCAAAAATACTTCATAAGTTGGAATAACTACTTATTGGGTAAAAATAATTAAATAAAAAGACAACTATTTATGAAAGGGTAATAATAATGATAGACCCCAACTATGACTTGTTGACATTTTCATTCTTCTTCTTCAGACAACACAACAGAAGAGAATAAAAAGCACCTCTTCTTCCCGAACACCAAGTTTTCTTTGGGGGAAGAGAGACTCATATGTGTATCTATTTGTAATAAACAAGAAAAAGGGTATCCGGATTTTTTATTTTCTTGATGAATTGAAACTTGATCATTCTACACTTGTTAATTTCTGGAGGAATTGGGGAAATATTATAATGGAATTGGTTGATCAGTCTGAATCTTCTCCTTTGGTTCCTCCTTCTGTGATCACTGACACAAGTGAGATCGATCTTGAAGCTGGTTCTAGTGAACAGATTCAGTGTAGGATTTGTCTTGAGACTGATGGTCAGTTTTCTTTCTTTCTTCATTTCACCCATTTTTTGATTCTTTATTGTTTGAACTATTAGTTGATTCAAGTGTATTAATTGGGATTTTTGTGGTGTTCCTAACTGTAAAGGTAGCTGCTTTAGGTGATTCTTGAGGACCCTTTTATGGAATGAAAGTATTTTGGTGAATTTGTCTTGAAAATATGATACCATAACCCCAAGTGTATTAATTTGTCTTGGTTCAAGTGTATTAATTGGGATTTTTGTGGCGTTTTAGGTGAATCTTGAGGACCCTTTGATGTAAATGAACGTATTTTGGTGAATTTGTTTTGAAATTTGATACCATAACCCGAAATTATACTACTCAAGTAAGGCATTAGTGAGAGGATGAGTTTTGCATTTGGTTGATAAATTGGAGCATGTGGTAGTATTAGTTTTGTCTGATTACAGTGGAAATGAAAATATCATTTGATACTGCATATATTATATTTGAATTTGTTTCTTATCAACATTTATTTTCTATTTGGTTATTAAAGAAATGAAAGAAGTAAGAAGTTTTTAGTAAGAGGCGGTGTGAATTTTTATGCGCTTGGTGGATGCTTGTTTTTCTGGGTCGTTTATTGTTTATTTTGTTCTATAACATAATATCATTTGCCTTGGTGATGGAGGTACTAATGAAACATATTCAAGGAGAGGTGGAGAGGTGCCATGGTGTATGTTCTTTGCAGATGACATAGTTTTTGATTAACAAGACACTTGACGAAGTTAACGATAGGTTGGAGGTTTGGAGATAGACTCTAGAGTGTAAAGGGTTTTTAGGTTGAGTAAGATTAAGACTGAATACTTGGAGTGCAAGTTCAGTGAAGTTACTCATGTGACACATGTGGGAGTACAGATTGAAACACAAGTCATTCCCAAGAAAGGAAGTTTCAAGTATTTGGAGTTAATAATATGATGATGTTACACATCGTATTGGAGTAGGTGGACGATATGGAAGCTCACATCTGGTGTCTTGTGTGATAAGAATGTGTCACCAAACATTAAGGGTAAGTTTTATGAAGTGGTGATCAAACTGGCTATGTTGTATGGGGCGGAGTGTTGGCCATTCAGAGCTCGCAACCTCACATGCCCAGAAGATGAGAGTAATGTAAATGAGGATGTTGAGATGAATGTGTCAATATACTAGGTGTGATAGTATTAGGAACAAAGCTATCCAGGACAAGGTGAGAGTGACCTCTGTGGTGGAAAAGATGAAAAAATAGGGAGGCAAAATTGAGATGGTTCGGGCATGTGAAGAGAAGAAACACATATGTCCTAGTGAGGAGGAGTGAGAGGTTAACTATAGTGGGTATAAGTAGAGGTAAATGTAGACCAAAGAAGTCTTGGGAGAGATGATTAGATAAGACATTCAATAACCGAGGACATGACCTTAGATAGGAAGATTTGGAGGTTGAGGATTAAGGTAGAAGGTTAGTAGGTCGAGTGTTGTCTAGTTTCATTTTCAGTATTGTTCCTCCCAGTGAGGAGGAGTGAGAGGTTAACTATAGTGGGTATAAGTAGAGGTAAAGGTAGACCAAAGAAGTCTTGGGAGAGAAGATTAGATAAGGCATTCATTAACCGAGGACATGACCTTAGATAGGAAGATATGGAGGTCGAGGATTAAGGTAGAAGGTTAGTAAGTCGAGTGTTGTCTAGTTTCATTTTTAGTATTGTTATTATTATTTCCCTACTATCTTATTTTTTAATTTTAGTATTACCTGATGTTTTTTCATTTGCTTTGGTTATCGTATTATTTTGTCGTTGCTACCGTTCTCTTCTTTATTGTTTTCAGCATGACTTCTTCGCTATTGTATTTGCTTTATATTCTTGTTTTTTATATGCTTACTTGAGCCGAGAGTCTACCGGAAATAGTCTCTCTACCTTCACAAGGTAGGAGTAAGGCTGCGTGCAGCCGTGCAACACCCTCCCCAGACCCCACGTGAGGAATTACACTGGGTATGTTGTAGCATAACATTATTGGGTTATATGTGCTGAACTTGTGCTGTTTCAGAACTGGGATGTGCTTATAAATGTTTTTCTTTTTTCTTTTCAGGTAGGGATTTTATTGCACCTTGCAAGTGTAAAGGTACATCAAGGTTTGTTCATCGGGAATGCCTGGATCATTGGCGTGCAGTGAAAGTATGTTTTTCATTTTTGGCTTTTGAATCTGTATTACTTGAGCAGTTTTAACCTTGTTATTGTCGAAGTTGCCTTGTTGCTTTTGTGTTAGAAAGGAACTCCATCAAGATTTTTGTCATTTCTTGTTCTTTTATAACCATGGTTTTCGGGTTATCTTTCGCGTACCTCGACTAGTTCCATGGGTACCTGTTACCTCCCATCAGTACTGGTATCAGGTAACTCTGCCCTCCAAGGCTTGGACATGTCGACAAATGGGAAGAAATCACCTAGTGTTTTTGTCTCCATTGGAATTAGAACATTAGATTTCATGACTCTCAAGTATCCACTCCATTGATTAGTAGGTCGCACCGTTAGGTGCTAGAATACTGTTATTCCTTACCTTACTTGGAATTAATTTGCTTTTGTATTGATGCATTAAAGCGTAGAATCAGGATTTGATTAGTGTCATTTGTACATATATTGAGGATGTATAGCTTTGTACTAGCAACTTTACTTGCAAGAGTCATTTTTTGTGTGTGCTTTTCATTTCAACACTAATTCAAAATTATCAAGTAGTTGTTGAGGCTTTCCTTTCATAGAAGCAATGTCTGCATAAGAGTGCTGATAACTTCCAAGCAATTTACAAATTACAGTAAGCAATATTCACCAGAATTATATTTATTTTCGTTAGCTAAATAAAATTTGTATTTTACAGGAAGGATTTGCTTTTTCCCATTGCACAACTTGCAAAGCTCCCTATTACTTGAGAGTTCATGTTCCCACTGATAGAAAGTGGCGAACTTTGAAGTTCCGATTCTTTGTGACCAGAGACATTTTGTTCATCTTTCTCGCAGTTCAGCTTGTAGGTGGTTGGTCCTGTTTACAAATTTTGTTCTTTGATTTTCTGAGATATCCTTAACTTATTTATAGAGAACATATCCAACTGAGCTCTTACCCTTTTCACTGCAGGTTATAGCCTTACTGGGATATTTAGTTTACTTGATCGACACCCACCATAAGTCTTGGTTGCGTTTTACTTGGGGGTTTGATAGCGAACTAAGCTTCTACTACCTATGCGGTAAACATCTTGAGCTTTCCACTAGTTATTATTTGTTAAGTCCTGATTTTTTTTTGATTGGTTGTATGTGCTAAATCATGGTGTTGCCTATCACAAAAGAAAGAGATCTGTTAATTAATGATATTTCATGTTGTCTTGTCCTATAAATTCTGTTGTGCCAATCTCCTTTACTCTCCCTCTCTGGAACTTATATCCTCTTCTTCATTTGTTTGTTTCCTGGACAAAATGAAATTTGTGATGGTTGATATGGTGGTTTGAGGAATCTTGCTCCTCTTGAGATATTTTCTCAACGAATGGACATTATACCCTTCAAGAAGCTGCACCAAAGCCAAAATCTTCCCTAATAAGACTTTTATATGTTATATCGCCCCGAAGAATGATGTGACAGGAAGGGTTAGGGTTACTATGTTCATAGATGCTCTTATGTTTTTAAAATTTCTGTCCGAAGATGACACTGAGAGGATTCACATTAATGGCAGTTAGTGGTTTGTGGACGCCTTTTTTGTTGCTTGAAGGTGGTCCGTGGTCGTTTAGGATAAAGTTGTTCATATTAGGAGAAGGAACAAAAGATTGTAGGTTTTCCAGTATGGTAGGGCAGTCCCTGCACCTACAGTATATGGACCTCTTCATGCAAATTTGTGACAGTTCTGGAGGCTTTACTGGATCAGGATACTTGAAAAACTGATGCACAAACAATGGAAATCGGTAATCGGGTGGATATTGTTAATCTAGGAGCAGTAGTTCGAAGAAGAGGATGGCTAAAACAGGGGAGTTCCGAGTGTTTAGCTTTGAGAGAAAAATAGTAGAAAGGAGAAGAGAATTCTTATTATGTCAATCAATGAATGATACTATTACACTTGAGATCCTTATATGCTAATACAACACAATTCTGTACTATTCCATTAGGCGGGAGCTGTGTAACTAACTGGTTTAACAATATAACTAACTATCTGAATGATAGTTTTAACCAACTTGCCAGCTCAGCAATCTGTTCGTCAGTCTTGTATCAAAAACTTCCAGAGAGGAAGTAGGATGTTTCTGGTGTAGTGCTTCTATAGGTTACTAAGAAGAGATGTCACAATGTTCTTGCATCTATCAGTTTGACTTCCCAAAGCTTAGATAAAGCTATGTATTTTCAGCTGGTTGGCAACAAGGAGGGAATAGCTGAAATTTGAGAGGATAAAATAAAGTAGTTGTCATGTGCAAAGTTTAGGATAAAATGTGAATCGCCTACTATTGTACTGTCTGGTGGCAAGGCAATTGCCTATTTGCCATAAGAAGTGAGCATTTTCTTAAGCATTGAACCATAGGGCATTATGACCAGGGTCAGTGTAATGTCCCTGATGGAGGGCGAGACAGGGAAAAGGTTCAACGGGCTTCAAGGCTGGGAAGTTTTTGAAGAAGGGTGCATATAATGCCTTAGGAAAATCTCACACTGTAAAGGTAGAGAAAAGTAGCATGCCTTAACATAACAACGATTTAAATGGTATGTACGTTTTTTAGCTTCGGGGTGGCCCAGTGGTTTGGGCTTGGGACTTCCATGTTGGAGGTCTCAAGTTCGAAAACCATTGCCAGCGAAAGCAAGGGGTTTGCCTTCTGGGTCGAGCTTGTCACACCGGGCTTGCCTAGTGCGGGTTACCTCTCCTATGTGGTTTGCGAGCTATTGCATAGGAGCGGGGGTTTTACCTTGTGCGCACCCAAAGGGTAGCGGCTGTGGGGTTTCCCTTGTCATAAAAATAAAAATAATAAATAATCCCTGTATAACTTGCTCACGGGCCAAACGATCCTAAAGGGATCCTTGGTGGCTTGTTAGTATTCGAGGGGTTTATAAATTACAGGACTCATATGTTTTCCTTTTAATTTCTACTTCTGCTAGTAGTTTATGATTTTTATTTGAGATATGCTTAGTTAGTACCTTTTTCTCTGCAAGAATATTTTAAATGAACTAAGTGGACCATTGATCTTTTGTCCCCAAGTTCATCTCCATCCATCATTTGGAGGTTCTCTCAGAAGTAACAAAAAATAGTCCGAACAGAGGGGAACAGAGAAATGCTGGATAAAAAGATAAAGGCACATCCGGACTCCGGTAGCATTTTCTCCAAAAAGTTTAGTCCAACAAAACTATAGAAAATGCAAAAAAGGGATAGAAATAATTAATTCCATGGGGTGATTATATGGTGAATCAAACCTAAGCATCTGTATTGTCCCTATTATGTGGGAGAGTTAGAAAAAAGGAAGGTGGGTATCATTGGTGTGGGGGTGGGAGGGAGGTGGGGGGTAGGGGATTAGATATCACATATACTTTTTCATAAACATGGCACAGGATAAATGTCGCAGAAGTATAGATTTTAAGATAGATGTGCAGTCATACAAGATATGATGAGATTAGAGATAGTCAATTTTGATAATGGGTGCAAGTAGATCACATAAATAAAACAACAGAGTTGTTTAGATGGTGTATGATCGTGTCCGATGTAGGCCTCCAGATGAAGCAATGATGATTTGATTTGATGATGCAAAGTGTTAGAGTGGACGAGGTAAGTCTAAAGTCACATATAGAGAAGCCACAAAGCACGTAATCTCTTGGAAGTTTTACGACACAATAGAAGTGAGGGATCTATATAGGTGATCCCAATGTATTATGCTTAAGGTTTAGTTGTTATATTTCTAACTTGCATAAGGTTTAGTTGTTAGGTGTAGATTTAGAGAACTTCTTGTTTTAAAGAACTTCTAATTTTGCTTACAACGAACTTCTTGTAGTGGAGTGAAATAGACTTGATTAGAGAGGACTGGGTGGTGTTGTGAAATCTGAATCAGGCTGGATGAGTTGGTGGGACCCTAGGGTGCAGGGTGGAGGTTTTAACCTTATCTAATCAGTATGCAAGGTGTGGAAAAAATCAGTATGGAAAGGGCCAAACATGTCATTAGGCAAGTTATTCCCAACAGATGCATGTCAAACCACAATATATATGTTACCAATTTCAAAAAATGCATGTCAAACCACAATATAGGTACGCCAATATAGATTGTTTGGAGGATAGCTCATATGGTGCGAGGCTGTGATCCCCGCATCCTTCACCATGTGGTGAAGAATCAATTCCCACTTATGTAAT
This sequence comes from Solanum chiquidenum, assembly GCA_029582725.1. NCBI lineage: Eukaryota > Viridiplantae > Streptophyta > Magnoliopsida > Solanales > Solanaceae > Solanum > Solanum chiquidenum. The sequence continues at coordinate 6,456 of JAJOOS010011573.1, read as the reverse complement.
AGCTTCCTCTAATTGTAATAAATTTTAAAAAGAGATTCTACAAAACAAAACCAGACTGTGGATGAGTTTTTTACACTCCGGTCGGGTATTGGTGTATCAAAAGGGCCCTTAAACTGTTTGTTCCGGTCGGATAATGGTGTATCAAAAGGGCCCTTAAACTGTTTGTTTGTTTTTTATTTTGAGTTGGTATTAGTAGATGAAAATGTCTCGATAATAAGATCCAGTTGAAGTGTGGAAGATATTTATCGTGCAAAATATTTGCATGTCTATCCCAAAATATTTCGTTTTAGGAGTCCGAACCTTCAGGTGCTTGGACAGCTTAGAATAAGCATTGCTGGGGTTTTCACCTTTGCATTCCTTGTGATGAAGGCATGAAGCAATGCAACAGCTTCCCCAACAAGAGAATACGGGAGCCACCTCAAAATTACAGGAGAAATAGAGAAACAAAAGGAGCAAGAGACAGAGAAAAAGGGGATTAAGTATCACAGCATCATTGGTCTGTTTCTTGTTAATCTGGGTGCAGTAGCATTAGTCTATTTCTGTATATCTTGGCAAGAGACGCCCGATTCCTTTATCTCTATCACGGCACTCAAGGACCAAAGATGGCGCATAATTTTTCTAAGGCACCCAAGGATCAAAGATAGTGCATAATATTTCAAAATAATTGATAGTTATTGCAATGGGAATTGTGTTTGTTATTCTTCGTGATCAATATATGCTTGCCATTTGATGATATTCAACTTTAGTATTCACATCCTCTAAAAAAAAGAAAAAAGAAACTAACTTTGAGGTATTGATTTGACAATATACAGGGGCACTTTTATTTTTCGCTCTGCTAGGCCTATCTGGTTGCTTCATCACCTGTTATGATCGAAGAGTGCGCAATGATTTGGCTCAACCCTGCCGCGAACTATGCATTTGCTGTTGTCATCCTGGGTAAAGAATCTTGACTCTTCGTTAGTAATAAGCTTAATACTGCACTCTTCTTCCTTGTTGCTCTCATCATCAATCCAAGGAACAAGTAAATGAAGGTTAACCAATGCAAGAACATTTTTTCCGTTACATCACTTTTGCACTCTTGATAGACTGCAACATAGCAATTAAGAATTGTCAATGAAGCTGTGTTTGTTTAGTTTTCTGGATAATTATTATTATGTCTTAGTCTCTCCTCTGTCCTCTTTAGGACAAAATATTTGTGTTGTCATTCTGAAAATCTGCTGCTTTGTTTGGATGTGTCCATCATCTATTGTTATACATGCTAAAGCTGTTTTTGATGGATTACCTGTTCTCATTTATTAATTTTATATTAATATTTTATTCGGCATCTACTGCTTTAGCATCTTGTACAACAAAAGTGCGAGAAATGGTGCTCTCTGATCTCTTTCTTGTGTTTCTTGTGAAGCTATTTCTTGAGGAAAGATTTATTTTTTTCTTTTTCCATTGGCTGCTGCATCATCGTCATCTAATGATGCCCTTGCAGAATGTGTGCAGACTGTCATTTGCCTGGTACACTTTGTATGTGGACTGATTGCACAACATGCTTTGAAAGTTGTGCTGGTGCGGCCAGTGAATGTGGAGGTTGCTTAGGAGGTGCCGGTGAAGCTGGGTTGCCACTAGTACTTATAATTGCTTTAATTGTGCTAGGACTATTTACTGTCATCGGCATATTTTATAGTGTTTTGGTTGCTACAATGGTTGGACAGAGAATATGGCAGAGGCATTACCATATACTTGCAAAAAGAATGCTGACAAAGGTGCGCTTAACCCTATTCTATGTTTTGTGCTTTCTTGCCATTCCTTCCCAATCATTGTCTTGAACCCTTTCGCCGAGAGGCGGTTCATTAAAATGTTATATACAATAAATCCTCGAGTACGCGATACCACTCATAATTTGAGGCATGATGACTGCTACAATTCTTAAGATATGTTTGTTATTCTTTTGAAGGAATATGTTGTGGAGGATGTCGATGGTGAGGTCAACGGAAATGATTGGTCTCCACCAGCTCTGCCACCAGAGCATGTTCAGCAGCTGAAATCACTTGGACTTATGTAAAAAAATTGAGGATTTTGACATTAATGAAACTCCATACAATTGGGGCTCTCATCATGAGATTTAGTAGTATAAGCAGTTAGACCTGCAAGGCATAGTAAGGGCTGTGTACATCGTACCTTCTTCAGGTGGGATTACATAGGGTATGCTGTTGTTGTAGTTAAACTTGCAAGAGAGAAAATCCCTTTCAACCCAATATTGTTCATATTTTGAGGATGATCACATGTAATTGTTAACAAAATAGACCCTTAACAATCCAAATGAATTAACAGTTGCAATCTGGTTTAGCCCCTTCTAGTTCTAGTAGTTCTCTATTCTTATATTTGTTTGCTGTTTCTAAGTATATTGGCTAATTGACTTGTTTATCACATCTTCAACTTTGTGAAGGAGAACATGTGGAATTGTTTTGCTTTTCTTTTTAAGAAGAAAAGTTGAATATTTGCTTGTCGACAAGAAGCTAAAATTGTAGTTTTGGGGGTATTATAATGAATTGTATGGTCGACTCTGTTGTTAGCTCTGCATCAATCTCAATAGAAGTGGGGTATCTACCTACATGTAAAAAATTGAACAAATAGACACACGTAGCACAATACACGTAGGACGCTACATAGGATGTGAATTATCACATATATAGAACGTCACATAGGATGCATGTGTCTACTTGTTCAATTTTATACAAATTTAAGTGCCTACTTGTGCACTCTCAAATCCAAGGGCATAAATACCAATTGAGATCAAGTTAAATAACACATTTTTCATAACTATTGTACTTTATTGAAGAAGTAGTTTAAAGTTTTTCTCAAAGCAAGATTATTTTTCCACCTAAGAAAAAGAAATTAAAGAAAAAACTACAACTACCTACACACTTTCTCTTTGGAATTTTTTTTTTCAAACAAAAGTTTCAAAAACTTGTTTCTGTTGGATTTGTACAGGGAGAGCAATGTTCCAAAACGAAAATGCAATCTAAAATTTGATTATTTTTTTAAAAGTTAAAGTCGAAATCCAATCCAAATCCAAAAATATAAAGAAGATTGAGTTTTGATTTGATCCAAATTAACCCATAACCACCAAGTCCCACCTTGATAGTCACAACATTGGTGTACATAATTTAGAAGCTAAAAATATCATGTATCTAGGTGTATTTTAGCGTTAGAAAGTCTATGTGGAGTTTTGGCATCGATATTGATGATTTGAAAGGATTTGTGTCACAATAGAGGTGAAAATTAAATTTAGTGTTCCAATTGTTCATTGTTAATTGAGTTTCATATGGGATAATTTGAGGTTCAAGGATGGTAAATTTGAGTTTGAGGATAGAAGATTCCGAGTGTTGAAGAAGACTATATTACTCTTGTCCAAACAATGATCCCCATCTTCAAAGTTTAGAGATAAATTCAAACTATTTCACTTAATTTAAGAACAAATTTAGTCGTTTTATGTTGTAAAAAAAAACTCTTTTGTTATTGGAAAATAAGAACACATTTATAACGACAAAAATATATTTTACCTTTAGTTAAAATTGTTCTTCCTTTAATCAAAAGTATCGAATTGATAGAGAACGCTTCCCTTTGAATAAGGCCCTACGCGGTATAAATTCAAAATAATTAGACTCCTATGCGTATATCGAACATGATAAAAAAAAAATACTTGTCTAGACTCACGTTACACTAGTTGGAACGTTTGTTTGGTTGCATCACGTGGTCGGTGAGGGTGATGCGTGATCCTTTACCTCACATACACTTTAACAAATTCTATTCTCTACGTTCTAAACTAATTGAAATTCAATGTTTCATAATTCATACTATAAACAAATATTTCTTTAATTACTTGTCAAAATTTTCTTTTTTACTTGTCACTTGAAGGAGTACTTGCATCAAACTTCTAATTTACTACTCTCTTATCAAAGAGGCAACGTGGTACTCATCTTCCTTTACTTTTTTTTTTATACATAATGCCCAATACATGTGTTACTAATATATGTTTAATTTCAACCAATAATCAAACGAGTTATTCACTAATTAAATCATGCATCTTTTTTCTCTTTGTTTGTGTATATTCACAAATTTATCATAACTATTACCGCTTCACTACTTAATTATGCATTTTTTTTTATATTAGACGATATAGGTTTGCTTTATAAATATAATTAAATATATGCTAATATATATATTTCTATATGAAGGGACCAAAAGTCTTTCTAATTGTGGGTAGCTTCTATGAATGCTCTTAGTCATGCACCAAAACCTCTTCAATCAAATCTAATTTGAATCTCCATAATGTTAAAATTTCTTCATTTCTTCTATTATCAATAAAGGTTATGGTAGTGTTATAATTAATAAGTACTTTTTTTTTTTATGTATTTTTAATCATAAACTTTAATCACAAATTTTGAATTCGAGCCTTTTACAATAACAATATACTTTTTTTTTCTTCTCTGATAAGCAAAAATCACTTTGATTATTAATCACGATGTTTTCAAAGTTACTTTCTAGATTACTCTTCTCTACGTATTTTTAATTTCTCTGCCATCTTATTTTTTTAATAATTAGACAAGGCATAAAGTATTTCCCATTTAATTTTAATTTTTAATTTATTTTTTTTCTGAAAATTCATTTTTGTTTTTGGTCAACACTATGATAATTAAATTGTGGCATTAAAATGCTAAGTACTATTTACTTTTGACATATGGTCAAATGAAAAAAAATGTTGTTCATGATGAAAAAGCTGTAATTTTTTTCTTTATTTAAAACTTCACCGAAGATATATATATATTTTTTTTACTAGAAACTATAAGAACTTCACTTTTTTTAAAGTCTATATGGTTCATAAATTATAGCAAACATTGCATAATGAGTGGCATTTGTCAAAAAATGTCAAAACCTAATTATTAAGAAAAAGTCTTCACTCTTACTTTTAAAGAAGAATAGGTAATGGTGTTTTGACTTTATTTTCCCTTTTTTTAATCTTTAAATAAATATAGGTCTTCTCATTGATTTATTATTAAATTATTTTCTAAAGGGAAAATGAAGAAATATAGAATAAGACTAAATTATTTCTCTGAGTTTGACATCTAGAATTTGGTGAAAAGTCAAGAAAATACCTTATGAATTCGAAGTCCTTTATCCAAATTATAAGTTTTGAAAATAATTTTTTCTTAAGATTAATTATAAACTCCTTTAAAGTGATCCACACACTAATTCTATACACTTTAGAGCTTACACATCCCTTCTAAGAAATTTTTAAAATTTTAAATCGTCCACCGCAATAATAATATATATTTATATCTCATTATAATATATATTTTAAATATAATTGGTTAACCAATATAATTTTTTTTTATTGATTAGTTAAATATGTAATTTCCTCAACTAAACCAAAGAAAATATAATTAGATTCTCTTATTTAAATAAATTTCAAGTTCTCAAAGATCCTCTTTTGTTGTTTCAGATCTCACCAAGTACTCAACTATTTGATTAAACTTCGATTAAATAGAAATTTATATCAAGAAGTCCATATTAAAAGAAGACTCACCTAACAAAATAATTTCATACTTCAAAAAACTTTAATCCAAAACTTTTAAGTTAAAAGTAAATAAATATTTACGACTCCACGCAACAACAAGATCTTTCTTAAAGATAAGTAAACTTCCTTGAACTCCACAAAACCATTACTTTAAAAAAATCTTTGTACTATCCCAAAACCTTTGGGCTCAAGCAAGAATAAAAAAAATAAACAAGGGGAATAACTTACAAAACCCCAAAAAAATATTTTTTAAAAAATAAAATAAAGTGACAAAAAAGTCCACATTCCTTGTTTCTAAAACCCATTGGAATATATCAAAACCAAACCCAAGGTTTTGTCAAAAAACCACTTTAATTATTAAAATAATACCACCTTACACATTGTATTCATGTGGCAACCTTATCCATTTCCCACTGTTTTAGTCTTCCCCTATTTACTATATATAGTATAGATCCAACAATTTATTTCATTACACATCAAATTAAAAGTTCTCCAAATCAAATTTTACAATTTAGTAGTATGGCTGATATTGCTATGTTGGTTGCAGAAGAGTATGAAAGGAGAGTGAAGAATTCAAGAAAATTTGGATCTGAAGAAGAGATTCAATTATTCTCTTATTTCTCTGAAATTTTAGCTCAAAAATTTGATGGGTATTCTTCAAAAATCAACATGAATTTTGGAGAAACCAAAATTATTGACATGAAAAGAGGGGATTTTGAGCCTAAAAGTGAAGTGGGTCTTGCAGCCATTAATGGGGTTTTTTCTGCTTGAACAAAGAAGAAAGAATGGCAGCTAATTTACTCTTTTTTTTTTTTTTTTTTGATTTTACATAATTATGAAGAAAAAAGAAGAAGTTGTAAATGTCAGTTTAAGTTTTTTTTTTTTTT